>BQNB010075061.1:0-31592 GCA_026074375.1 Tanacetum coccineum | reverse complement strand
TCTTAAAAGCAAAACCCATAAGAAAAAGCCCAATACACATTAGTTAGACCAATTTTAAGTCCCAAGTACATGATGCGCAATAAAGCGCCGATGCACGCATTAGCCGATGCGTGCGCCTCACCTGCCGATGCGTAAACGCAATGCATCAAGGTGTCCGATGCAATAGGGTAGTGCATCTGCCTCAGGCGCGCTTTTTTAAACACAGTGTGGGCTTATGAGCTTATTTGATTTCGGCTTATATTTCATAAGCCTAAATTTCATGGTTTATTTTGGGACTTATGGTATTATATAAGCTTATTATATCATAAGCTTTTAGCCTTATATAAGTCTTAAAATAAGCCGAAGATTTTAAGCTTATGAAATATAGCCAAAATCACATAAGCTCATAGGCCTACCAAATTTGCTTAAACAAAACTGATGTGCAATTTGAGTTTTTTTTCGGTTGCTACTTGGTTCTATCGAATTTGCAAAGAAGAAGTACTTTTGACATTATGGAGCGTTTTGCGCTGTGATATGTACAAATAAGAAATAGATAATAAGTTATCCAGTATAGTCGCTAACATAGTCATATGATAGTGTTGGTTGTGAATAGTTGTTCGGGTGTTCTTTAAATTTTGAGTAGGATTTACATGTAAAACGACCCCAAAGTAGTTTAACAGCAGAATAGCTTCTGTTTTCATTTCTAACGAGGTTATTATTATTTATGCTGCGTCAGGAACTTACTGAAGCTAGGAAGAAAAAGAGAAGGCCTCATTACACGCTTGAGCAAGTGCGTACTTTACTGGATTTTATCGTTTCTATATAGTAGTACCGTGCATCTTGCCTTATGACTCATATCAATATTATTATTTAACACAGGAGCTTGCTTTACTATGGGAAAAGATGAGGCGTCGCAATATTGCAAAGGAAGATAGATCTAAGTACGTATATTGATGCACGTTTTACACAGGGCACTTTTTTTTAATTAAAGTTTTAATCTTTTTAACAAGTTTTTGAATTTGTTTTAAGGTTGGTGAGTCAGGCTCTAACGAAGATGAAGGGCAAAATTCATGAAATTGCCGGCTCCCATGTTTCTTGCCGTGTGCTTCAGGTTAATAATAAAGATTTATTATGTTTAGCCTTTTGACGTGTTTTTCTTTTACACATGTACTAATATGACCTTTTTTCTGCTTTAGACTTGTGCTAAGTATTGTTCAGAAGACGAACGAAATGCTGTTTATCTGGAGCTGAAGCCACATTTTCTCACCCTAGCTTGCAACACATACGCAGTGCATCTCATTACAAAGATGTTGGATAATGGTTCGTATTAGACTTTATATTATTCTTTTTTAATTTTCTATTAGTTGAAATAGCGTGTGTTGCTTATTTTACTATACCCTCACTTTTGCAGCCTCGAAGGAACAAGTGGCGGAATTTATATCTTCTCTCCATGGGCATGTTGCTTCTCTTCTACGACATATGGTCGGTTCAGTTGGTATGGCACTTTACATTTATTTGGCAATGGTCCTGTATTCTGTCATTTATTTATTGATCCTTTACACCATCTATATGTTCTGAACACAATATTGCCGAATTTACTCTTCTCTCTTTCTTTTGTAGTTGTTGAACATGCTTATCAACTTGGGAATGCCACTCAAAAGCAATCTCTTTTAATGGAACTGTATTCTACTGAGCTTCAGCTGTTTAAGGATTTAGGTCAAGTGAAAGAGCGCAGGTAAATACACCTCTTTTTTGTTACATATATGGTTGTTACCGTGTTCTACATACACATGTGTCTCATATATGTCTTTCGTATTAGCAGATTGGTAGATATTATTGCAAAGCTGAATTTGCAAAAACCAGCAGTAGTGAGGCATATGTCGGCTGTGTTGCAACCGATTTTAGAAAAAGGGATAATCGATCATTCCATCTTACACAAGGCAATTGTGGAGTACTTAACAATTGCTGATAAGGTATTTAAATTTTTGATTTTCGTTATTTCTTTTTGTTTCTTTAGTAGTGTTTCTAAAACCAAGTGTATGGATAGACCTCTGCAGCAGACGTTATTCAACATGTATCGAGTGCACTTCTTGTCCGGATGATTCATACAAAAGATGGGTCCAAAATTGGGATTCTTTGCATCAAGCATGGCAGTGCCCAGGTTTGCGAGAGTGTTTCCTATTCTTTTATATTTCATGTTGATAAGTATGAGTTGCTAATGTCTATGCTATATATATTTGCAGGAGAGAAAGAAAATTATAAAAGGAATGAAGGATAACATCAGTAAGATAGCTTTAGATAGATTTGGCAGTATGGTAAGTACGAACAATCTTCTTTAAGCTCTCTGTCGTGGTCGCGGAATTGATTTGAGTGAGACAAAAAATAGGAATATCTTGTCTCTTGCTAAATGTTTGTCCTTGTACTAGGTGCTTGCGTGTATTCTCTCTGTTGTTGATGACACACAGTTAGTAAAAAAGGCCATCCTTCGTGAACTCCAAACAAAGCTAAAGGAGCTGATTTTAGATAAGGTAATTTTTACACGGCTTGTAATAAATTTTAATCCAGATAAATTTTGATGTTATATTGTTTAATCCTAAATTTAAATGATGGTAATGGTACTAATTGTGAGTTTTATTGTAATATTAGAATGGAAGACGCCCTTTATTGCAGCTTCTTCATCCCAATTGCTCACGTTATCTTAGTCCAGATGATTTGTCTTTGTTAGACTCATCTGTACCTTCTTTAGTAGCAACGGTAACTTTTTGTTGTTAGCCGCCCTTTATTTTTTTGTAAAAGAACGTGATGTGGCTTTTTAGTATTTAATAATCGCTCTCTTTGGCATCAGGGTGGTGCAGAAGCAGAAACTGAAGTTAAGTCATCAGACGCTGAAGGTGATGAGGACATGAATGATGCAGATGAAACTGTAAAATCAGTAGCAGGTGGGAAAAAAGATCCTGCATTAAGAAGACGAGAGTTGTTGGTTGATAGTGGACTTGCTGAGGTACTGATTATAAACAGATTCTGATTATCTGATATTTTGTGGTTAAATATGCAGTTCTGTACGAGCTGCAACCCTACTTCTTATTTAATGATAAACTAACATTTAATTATTTATTCTTTCAGTTAATATGATATGGGATACTGTCACTCCTAATTCTCAAAATGTCGTCTTTTTTACCAACATGTTATTTTGGTCATTATACCAAGTAATACGTTTGATAACTTAATTTCTAGAATTTTTGACGAACAAAACACATCCAAAAACTTTCTTCTAGTGTCCCTATTGTTATACGACTATACGAGTATCTATAATGTTCGCATCTGCTTATCTTTACAGAGTCTCATTGATGCATGCACCGAAAGTGCAGAGGAAATGCTTCGATCAAATCATGGAAGAGAGGTCTTGTTTGAGGTAATAATATCAACAAATAACTACATGCGTTTAAAAAAAAATTGTATTTGCCAATTTGCACATAACTTTAATTCAACACTTTTTTTTTACTTAATATGTAATTGTGTGAATGTTCTTTTAGCCGTTGATTCACTTTCACTTTATACCCACAGAAGTCTCATTGTTACGTGGTATGAATGTAGGTTGCCTCAGGGGGCGTAGACAACATTCTCAGTCCACATTTGGATGAAAAGTTGGCTTCTTTGCATGAAGCTATAGCATCTGTCGTAGCAACCCCAAAATCAGAAGAGGAAGAAGAGGAACATCTTCTCGAAAACTTCCATTCAAGCAGGACGATAAGAAAATTAATACTAGAATCACCTTCCTTTGCATCTACTTTATGGGTGAAAGCTTTCAAAGGGAAGTGTAAGACATGGGCCCAAGGTCACAGGTAACTTATTTCTCTCTTTTTGATGTATCTTTATGGCTGATTCCATTGATTATAGTTGATAAAAAGTCAAAAATATATGTTGTCAATGAAAAAGTAACCATGTTTTAAGTTTATTATTCAGACAAAATATGTTAACTTATCGCAACAAGTGTTTCATTTCAATCTGACCCACACTAATTGTTGATCCGTTACCGGAACCTACCATGTCTCCACCTCTAAGGAGAGCCATAATATGCAAACTGATTGTTGGTGCAAAATTGTTTTACAGTGCCAAGGTAGTATCCGCATACTTGGAAACCACAGATCCTAAGGTGCGTAAGTTAGCAATGAAAGAATTGCAACCTTTACTGAAAGAAGGTGTACTCAAGCTACCCGAGCATAATCAACCAAAAAAATCAGGCTAAACAACCGAGCCAGATGAGTCCAGAACTAGGCGTGTATTGCGGTTTTACTTGCTTCACAGAATTATAGTCTGAACTATATGCCATAAGATGGTGTTCAAGTTTGTAAACAACATGAAGTCAAAGTTTTGTTTTTTCTTAATCATTATTTCGATATGACCTTATTCCATGTACTCAACATTTAACGCTATACATGGTTTTTGTAGACAAGTTACCTCGCTCCGGCGGGGTTGGGTATTGTTGTTGTGCTAGTCATGGACTAGCAACTATCTTCTATTATCTTTCTTTTGAAAAATGTTTTGATTGTTCGAAACTTAGAAGTAGACACTTACTTCAGGATAAATCAAAAGAGAAAGGTTGGCATTTAATCTGGGACGGAATTACATTTAACTGTGAATCTTTTCCCTGACATTTTAGCATTCGTTGTTTCTTATTTTCGTACATGAAGGTAAGAAGAATAGGAATGCAAACACGTTATAATGGAAGTATCATAAGTGCTTTCTATCGGGCAGCTATCTCTGTAAAAGTTAAGTTGTTGCTTGAACTTGTCGGATAAGAGATTGAAGAGAAATCAGTACCAAGTAAGTTCCTATCTGTGAAAAATGCTGGCTGTTTAGGTTTTGGCAATGCACCTTCATTGCCTAACATGAAGACCACCGACGACATGTTTGGCCTGTCGTCTGGACTTTGTTGTACACATAATAAGCCAACTTCCATGTTTTGGCAATGCACCTTCATTGCCTAACATGAAGACCACCGACGACATGTTTGGCCTGTCGTCTGGACTTTGTTGTACACATAATAAGCCAACTTCCATCGATCTTAAAACTTCTGATGCATTACTTGCCTCAGCAACACTTGAATCCAGGAGTTCCATCGACTTGCCTTCACTATGCATCGTCCATGCCTAAATATAAATGTGGAATCAGTTATTCAGCAGTAGAGTTATGCCGGATGTATTTGAAAATCAAGCAACTTACATGTCCGATAAGATTATTTTTATGCTCAGAATGAACAAATCCCCTGTTTTTCTTCCCAGTCACGATCTCAAGCACTAATACGCCAAAGCTGAAAACGTCTGACTTTATTGAGAAAAGACCATCTAGCGCATACTCTGGTGACATGTAACCGCTATACATAGAATAATGTTCACAAGTCTTAAATAACAAACTCAACAAAAAGCGAATGAATATAAACCAGCATACTGTATCTTACTAGGTACCAACAACTCTCTCGGTGCTAGCTTCAGTTTCATTTCCTCCAAAGCTTCTAGCTATC
Organism: Tanacetum coccineum; assembly: GCA_026074375.1. Lineage (NCBI taxonomy): Eukaryota > Viridiplantae > Streptophyta > Magnoliopsida > Asterales > Asteraceae > Tanacetum > Tanacetum coccineum. The sequence goes on along the minus strand of BQNB010075061.1, from coordinate 26,092 downwards.
CCAAAGTCTGATATTTTAGGGTTCATGTCCAAATCTAGTAGAATATTGCTAGCTTTAAGATCTCTGTGAATGATTCTTAATCGTGAATCTTGATGAAGATAAAGAAGTCCTCGCGCAATTCCTTTGATGATGTTGAGTCTCTTTGTCCAATCAAGGGTTGTGCTTTGCCTTTTATCTGCACATCATGTAAGTTTAGTTGTTCAAACTTCAAACTATCTTACCGTAGTAAGCTACTTTTGTCGATTTAATGGAAATTATATGATACTGACCAAATATAAACTCATCTAAGCTTCTGTTTGGCATGTATTCATATATCAGCAACTTCTCGTCCCCCATGATGCTACATCCGAGGAGCTTGACAAGATTCCGGTGCTGAAGTTTTGAAATGCATATAACTTCATTCATGAACTCATCAGGTCCTTGAGTGGAAGTCTTTGAGAGACGTTTAACTGCAATTTCTCGCCCATCTTCCAGCATACCCTGAAGATTACCAATTTTTATGAGAAAACTGTACAAAATTAAAAGCTAACTATCATTCATATTTTTTTGTATCCAGTGACACGCTTAACATTTTAGCTTCATAATTTAGTCAAATGGACGAATCATAATGTGACGCTATACTTAGCAAACTGAATATAAATAAATAAGATAAGATTCTTCATTTACCTTATAGACCGGTCCAAATCCGCCCTCTCCAAGTTTATTATCGAGTGAAAAATTAGCAGTAGCTTTAGCTACTATAGAGAAGCTAAACAATGGTAGCTCCATCTCTATGGCTTCTCTCCCGCTTTCACCTACATTTAGTGACCCACGTGTGCATTAATAATACAAAACCCGTCAAACTGGTTGAACCTGCTCACAGAATACAGACTATTCTGAACCATAGTCACATGGAACGGGATCGCTCCGGTACGGGATCGCGGTTCGCTATTTCTCAAAATCCGGTACGACGGGGGGTAGGGGTGTTATCGGGTCGGGTTGTCGGGTTATCGGGTTGATCATGTCGGGTTGATTCGGGTTTTGGTGTCCTGAATATTGACCCTAACCCGACCCTATAAAATATCGGGTTAACAAGTTTCGGGTCAAAACGGGTCGGGTTGAATCGGGTTGGGTTGTCGGGTTGTTATCGGGTTGTGGCAAATCAACTACGAAGCAATGATGATTTGGAAACAGTAGATAGTTTTAAACTCAATGATGTACACTAAGCCCATTCTTAAATAAGCCCATTCTTAAATTAATACTACATTTAAATGGTACATATATCGTTATACATCTTCAATTTCATACGATACACACTAACTATTTAAAAAAAGATTGCATCAAAAAGTAACCTACTACGGAGCATAACAGTAACAGTAAGAGTTATAAGGCATAAACTAAACTTAAAAAAGCTATCACCAAATGCATAAAGGTTTATATATTTATAACAGTAAGAATTGTCATTTTTTATTGGGCCTCAAATGAAATAAAACACAACGAACTGACAAGGGTTTATATATTTATCGGGTTATCGGGTTGAACCCGAACCCGATAAAATGTGAAAAGATAACCCTAACCCGACCCTATAAGGATATCGGGTTGGTCGGGTTGACCCGATAGACCCGATAAGCCAAGTTGGACCCGAATGAACCCGACCCTATAAGGCTTTATCGGGTTCGGGTCGGGTTCGGGTCGGGTCGGGTCGACCCGTTTGACACCCCTAACGGGGGGTAGGCTCATTCCGGTTCACTTCGGTTCGGTGTACCAAATATTTTGGTAATATTGTTTATCATTATTATTATTCATCACAAATTCACAAGTGGTTTATTGTAGTTTTAACAAGCACATGGGCTTTGGTACTTGCTAAAAAAAATAAAGTATAAAAGTACAAAAGAAATATTTTTAAAGCATTTTGTACTTGCTACCGACATGGGTTTGCAATACAAAAAAAACAACTCCATCACTTTTGTATACTATTCTTTTTCATCTCCTTTCTACTGTTCTTTAATGGTTTTTCCTCATCTCAACAAATAAAAAAACCAGATCTACGTTTTGAAAAGGCCTAGAAACACATAATTGAAGGGAAAAACATTTTGCAAAGTTCGACCTTCACACTTCCCACTTACCATTGAACCTTCAAACTTCCCATTTACACACAATCGTATTACATAGTAATCAAACGCGTTTTCGAGGCCTATAAATCGCCGATTTGCGAATTGTTGGATCGCCGATTTACTAATTATTGGATCGTCGATTCGGTGTGATTGGGAACGATGATGGGAACGACGATGGGAACGATTCGGTTCGCGATCCACGGCGATCCAGATCGCTTCCGTACTGCGATTGGAAACGCGCGTATCGAAAATCGCCAAGTGTTTGGCGATCCCTGTGACTATGTTCTGAACCAATCAACATACTTATTAGATATTACTTTAGGTTTTATTTTTTAAATCGATTCTGGTCACTTTATGGCTAAAACTCTACAAATATCTTACCTTCCTCAACTTGTGGCGAAAGATGTCTTTTTCTCCAAGCATACCACAACCATGTGCTCAAACTTATCACAAAAACAACCAAAAAAACTCCAATCAAGATGATTCCGTCCTTTTTGAAAACCGATGGAGTAAGTGCATGATCTTAACACAAAAAGTCAAAAACAACATCGTTAATCGATTTACAGACTCAGAACAACCATGAAAGTAACCAGAAAGATTAGTAGATGTATATATACGTATTCAGGTGGTTACCTAATTCCGAGGAAGCCATTCTCACAAATATACCTTGACCACCCTTCCATGCCCTGATATCTAATAGGTCATTGAACCAAAGCAAGCAACCACTTCCTTCGCCTCTAATATCAGTATTTGCATATGCCGTACAAGTGCAGTTCTGTAGGCATATTGCTTTACATTCCGATAAAGACATTGTATTGTTAAACCACGAAGTCTGTGTATCTGGCAATTTTACATTAGAATACTTGATAAACCCATCTGTTCCATTTTTGCAATCCAACGGTATTCTCCTCACACAACCACGTGTCCAATCTCCTCTTACCCAACCCCTTTTGTTTATCGGCTCAAATTTTGCCTCATCTAAGCAAGAACATTTCTGCGTGTCTTCATAGTTGCAGCTTCCATAAGGGCCACAGATTTTGTACGTGTCACAGGTATCTTTTGGCTCCCATATTTTTTTATCTTCTTGCCACACTGAGCGTTCTAGATTCCCAGAATAAGTCAAGGTGGCCTTCGATATGACAGAATCGTTTAACTGTGTAAAAGAAATAACAGCCTCTTTTTCATTAATAACCGCGTTGTATGAAAAGTACGTGTTGATGGAAGGCCAAACTGAGCCACTAAACCGTTCACCATTCCATGGTCCGTCCCGAAACTTGACCTCCAGACCATCCTTCAGTACAAAGTGAGGATAACCACGTGTGTCCATGCCCCAGGTGAAATTCCCTATAGCTGGATCATGAATACTCTTCCATGAAGTTAAATGCCATTCTTTGCCTGTTAAGTAATTTTTTCCACACTTCATGCCAGGTAGATTAGTATCCGTTGGATAGTCAAAACTCTCCCACAAAATCTTCATGCTGTTTCCATCCGTGATGACTAGATTTCCAGAGTCATTAAGCCGTGCAGTTGCATTATTTCCTGATGACGTTGAGTTGGATGACCACACTACATGATCGGTATCGCTCTTGAGAACAAGATCTCCTAGACTGTCAATCGTTAACATGCTTGATGATGACACATTGGTGAGTGGGTAGTCTCTGTTGGCAACCCAAACCACTGTTTTAACAGAGATTTTCTTATACCAAATACCAACGTAAGTGTTATCCGAGCTACCTAGCTTGAAGAATCCCAGTTCAAATATTCTCCCAGGAGATACCAACGTGTCGCTTTCTGTCAAGAAGCTCGAGTCTGAGATGCTGGTAATTTCGGCCGTGTATATTTTTTGCATGTGGAGTGAAAAAACTAGAAGAACAAGTATGGTTGCTTCCTCCATTGAAATCATTTCCTTCAAGCTTCTCATTTCTTGAATGGAATCAAAGTCTTATTATCACCAACCGTACACAGAAAGGAATTGATTGCTAGAGTTTATTGATCATTTAAATTTTCACCTATTGTATGCTTGAGGAGACTTGAGGTCAACAAGTCTTCTTGAAAAAATGTCAATTCTCAGATTAACCCACAAAAACTTGTAATGCCATAAAACCTGAGGTTATTGTGACCACAAAATTTCATGCATTTCTATTATATATATAACGTTTGGGGTCACGTGTGTGGTTTACTTTGAGTCAATATTCAACGCTAGCTTACAAGGTTTGTTGGTCGCTTTTATCCAACACATGATATGAGGCTTGAGTTCAATTAGTTCATGCACTAGTAATACATGCTTATTTTGTATGTGTGTTTAAGAGCCTCTTTGCGGTAATGGCACGAGCCCGCTGAAATTCATGAGAAAACGTTGCTTGAGTTTAACAAGTCTTCTTGACAAAATGTCCATTCTGAAATGAACCCACAAAAACTTGTAATGCCAGAAAGCCGAGGTTATCATGACTGGTTCGATAGCCACATGACAAGTTGCCAAATTAATTATAACCAGTCAAACAATATCATAGAGTTTTTCCTACTATGCAATTAGCTTTCAGTTAATATCGACCACAATAGGTAAATCAATGGATGAACTATATATGCGAGCCATAGTCATCTTATCGTCGCATGTAAATCACAATTACTTAAAATAGCCGCCCTAAAATCACAAACATTTATTTAAGGGCAAATTCTATTTTTGCCCCAACAAGTACAAGGTGTTTATGCTAAATGCCCCCGACTTCCCAAAATATCCACGACGACCTGAGCGACCTAGACGACTTGGGTGATTTTCATCAAAATTTGTTTATTCGTGTGTATAGTTTAAGTTCCACTGTTTAACAATAATAGCATGATATGATGAAAAATCGATTAATGTATATCTGTCGTATAATATGATGAAAAATCATTAGTGTACGTAAACTTGTACTGTAGAAATGAAAACTTTAATTACATATAGAAATAATGATATTATATCCAAAAATCATATATGAAAAGAAAAGTAAAACTCACAATACTTATATTTCATAATGAGTTAAAAGAGTAAGCTTAAAAAGATAATGTTTTATTAATTAAATCTCAATCTAAATATTAAACTTAATAGCTAAAAACCATATGTGATTATGTTGTTGCAACACAATTTGCATGTAGCATGACACGGAAGTCACTTGCTCAACCTTTATTTTCATGTTAAGCAATTGAATGTAGGAGTAAGTTACTCTTTGTTTATTAAGAGGCTCTGAATCTGAATGAAATGATATTGTTTGTTTTTTACTTTCTAAATGTCTGAACGATAAAAGTACATATCAATTTATTCTTAAAATCAGTTTTATTCTTACGAAACATAAACATGTTTAAAAATTATATAGAGCATTTTAGTCATAAAATTAACATAGTTGTACAACGTGAGAATAAAATGTCTTAAAAAACATTCAAAATTTTGTGTCGCAATTTATTCTCACAAAGTAGTCATATATTGTACTCACATGTAGTTAAATATCTTCACCATTTTGCAAATTGTTACTATCATTAACTTTACAATTATAAGATTGCAAAAAATAAAATTTCATAATATACTTAACATTGTCAATTAACAATTAAAATACTTTTTAGTGAAAAGTTTAAGCTCACGTGCAAATTACACGGGCCACAATTTAATTTTACAAAAAGACTCTCTTTGGACTAAAATTATTGTGGCTATTCACGGTGTGGGTGGTAAAATTCATTCGGAATGGACTTCTACTGGCAAATCATGTTGGCTTTCGATTTTGAGTGAAGTTCGATCTCTCCAAAGAAAAGGTATGTACGTTTTTGATTATCTGACTCATAAGATGGGAAACGGGGAGTCCACCAAATTCTGGTTGGATCATTGGCATACTAGGGGCATTTTTAAAGACATTTTTCCCAGATTATACGCGCTTGAATCCTCAAAGGATGTTACTGTTAGTTCCAAGATAGGCGACACGAGTTTGGTCTGCTCCTTCCGTCGAATTCCTAGAGGGGGTATCGAGCAAAATCAATTCGACAGCTTGGTAGAATTGGTTCGTTCTGTCACTATCGTGCCTTCGGCTGACAGATGGAATTGGAATCTGGAGAGTACGGGTATATTTTCGGTGGCCTCTGCTCGTAGACGTATCGATGAGATATGCCTTCCGAATATTGGAGAAGAAACTAGATGGGTAAAGTGTGTCCCGATAAAAATCAACGTTCTTGCCTGGAAAATCAAGACCGATGCTTTACCTACCCGGTTCAACATTTCTCGTAGAGGTATTGACATTCAGGATATGTCGTGTCCCATTTGTGATAATGCTATTGAATCGACGGACCATTTGTTCTTTAGGTGTGGATTGGTTCGGGACATTGCTAATAAGGTTTTGAGCTGGTGGAATTTGGATCACGCAAACTTGAACTCATATGCAGAATGGAAGTCTTGGCTTGTTTCAATTCGTATGGATTCCAAACTCAAAAAGATGTTCGAAGGAGTTTGGTACTCCATTTGGTGGTACGTTTGGATCTATCGAAACAAGCTCCTATTTGACGAGAGAAAACCTTCGAAGTCGATGCTTATTGATAATGTCATTGCTAGTTCTTTTTATTGGTGTAAGTATAGATCTAAAGCCTCGTTCGGATGGAACGAATGGCTCAAAAATCCCTATATTATTGTTTTGTAATCTAGCTCCTTGCTAGTTTTTGTTTCTAATAAAATCGCCGTTCCAAAAAAAAATTTAATTTTACAAACTAGTTATATATTACTATTGTTTAAAAAACTTTTAAATGTTTAAGCATCATCATCATTAGTGTTTTAACATTATTTATTTAACAAAAAAATAATAATTCTTTTTAACATAATATCAATATTAAAAGAAAAGTAAAAAAAAAAATCTCACAAAACAAAGAGAGAAAAAACAAAAACAAAAACAAAAAGAATAAACTAAAGAAAAAAACAAAAAACAAAAGTTAGAGTGAAAAGGCATTAAGAGGCATCAAGACCCCCCATCCGCATCTAGTTGGTTAAGATGTTGTAGCCTCTGACCGCGTCTGAACGAGAGAAAAAAACAAACGCACTTAATGAGACAAATGTCTGAGCGCGTCTGAATGAGTCAGATTAAGATGCTGTTAAAAGTTAAAATAATAAAATAGTAATATTGGCAGACAAATTTTCTAAAAGATCGACCTCAAAAGAAATCAGAAAACGTGAGAACTTTAAAGAAAATGATAGAGAAATATAAATTGTTGTGATTTTTGCATTAACCAAATGATTATTTCATAAAAATAAACTAGTTTTAATGCCCGTGCACGCACGAGACTTAAACATTATGTTTTTTATAATATATATATATATATATATATATATATATATATATATAGGGTGAGGTTCTTTTCAGAACCAAATAAATGTACAGAACTGCGAGAACCAGCATGGACCAATAAGATTTTTTTAAATATATATTTTTAATATTTAATTCAAAAGGGCATAATAGTAAAATTGCATTTTGATTTTTTTAACATGATTTAATAAAAATAACTTTTTTTTAGTTCCTAAATTTTAGCAAATTATTTCATTTTATTTTTTAGAATATTTTAAAGGTAAAATGCATATGTGTTTTTCAAATAATGGTAGATTTGCATGTGTTTTAGTGTATGATTGCTTAATACACTAAAGTGTTTTGCTCAGAAATATTTAATTCAAGTGCATGAAATGATAAACACGTGTATTTTACATGTTATATAGGCAGAGAGATGATACTTTAAACATGTTATATAGTCAGAGAGATGATACTTTAAAATAATGTGCATAAGTTCAAAAAATCATCATGTAATTTTTAACTTTTTTACAAACATAAAACAAACACATTATACACAAAATGCATGTACACTTCATATTGCTCGTCATACTCGTCTTTACTCGAGTTAAAAATACATGTGCATTTGGGTTCATCCATATTCCTTGGCATATATGTACTCGAGTTAGTTCATGTGCACTTGATGTGCCACTTTGTATCTCCAGCTATGCCACTTTATTGTCTTTACTTTCTTTAAACATCTTATCAATTATGTTTATCTTCTCGGGCTAGGATAGTATGTACAAAAAAACACAATGGTGCTCTCTTTCTATTTTGTCATGATCCTCATATATATAAAGGGAAACAAACGTCGAAACATGAAATTATAAAAACCCAATTATTAATTCTTTTTATCATAAAAAACAACTTGTAAAACATATTATGCAAACAATTAGTAAAAACACGGAATGGTTTAACTATAAAAACTAGGGCATATAACACATATGCACGGGATTCTTTTTTCCTCTAACTGGCCATTTCGTATTTCATTCTATGCGCAATCTTTTTCCTTATATTATCTAAAATAAATGGATGATTAAAAAACTAATTTGTATTGTCTTAAATCCAAACTAGCAAAGAACCAACCATATGCACGGTCTCTTCCACTATTAAAATCATGGTAGACGGAATTGTTTTTTTACCATCCAAACAAAGATGATATTTTTTCGGGCAAAAAGATAGGTTAATTACTTACAACTACGTTGCCTATAAAACTTTGTTAAGCTTGTTTTTTTGATATAAATTTCAAAAAAAGCTTTTCTCAAAGGCGTTATGATTTAATGGAAAACCATTTCACATCCCATATTACGGTGACACAAAAAATTTCATAACGCAAAACTCATCATTTACAATGGGAAATTGGAAAAACGATGAAACCAGTCATACCAAAAAATACATGGTGCATTGATGTGCACATTTCGTATCCATATAGAAAAACTAAAAACCATACTTTATACTAAACAACAATTACAATAACTAAAAGAAAAAAAAAAAAAACTCCAAGATCAGATCCTTGCCAAAAACCATATACCCATGTTCTCGTGTTCACTTTAGACAAACTCACAATGCATAAAAAAAAAAACGTTTTTTAATAACAAAAAAAGTAATAAATTCATTTTGTACTTTGGAAAAACCAAAAAAGGAAATAATAGACGAATCTACAAAATAGTTTTTTCTGAGTCTAATTATTTTAAATTTATCACATGAACTAATCCATAAATTATTAACCCAAAAATTAATTTTGATACCTGGGCATAATCCACAAATAATGAAAAATACCATTTACTAACCCCACAAAAAAAGTAAAATAATTTACTATTTAACCAAAGAATAACCATGACAAATCAGTTTTGGGAGCCTAGATTATTTTCCATTTGAAAATAATAAGGGAGATTGTTGGGGTGCTTTAAATTCTTTCCGGGTGCTATTCGAGGGGGGGGACTCAGAAGAATGATTATTGAGGCGGGGACATACAAAAAAAGAAACCCCGGTAATTTTTTTGGACTCGACTGTGGATTTAGATTGCTGTAATCATAGAAAATCAATGGGGTGGAATTAGAGGGTGGTCGGGCTATGGTCATTTGAGAGGGGGGGGACACAGAGTTAAGAAGTGGGGATGTTGAAAAAAACTGAAAATTTCATTGTAATCTTAAAAAACCCGTTACAATATGCAAAACGGTTTTTAAGGGGGAATTAATTAAAACCTAAAATCTACTTATTTACCCGTACCCTTTTCTATAAAACATGGGGGCCTCCTCATCTTTCACTTAATTAACCCATTATTTACCATAATCGTCTACAATAAAAACCGTTGATCAAAAAAATAATTCAAAATGGTTTAGATTGGGTTCTCGCAGTTCTCGGACTTTTTAATTGGTTTCTGAAAAAAAAAATACCTCACCAACTATATATATGATATATTTTATATATTATATTTTTTATTAATATATCTATATATAATATATATATTATATTGATTATATATAGTGATTTTTATTTTTTCTGTATTATAGGTTATTGTTAAAAGAGTATTATTGAAATTAATATGGAAAGAGAATAGATTTATTAAAATCTTTTTATTATATTATGTAGTAGGCATAAATTAGTAATTTTTTTCTTTTTGATTTTACCTGTTTTTCGGACTCGATAATTGTGAGTTCAAACTAATCCCAGCGGAAAAAACTTTTTTACCCCCTTTTAGGTAGCCCGGAAGGTCGGCCTCAAAATGAACCTTCGAGGCCATTAAGGGGAATTTATTTTTCTCCTCGTTATATTAGGGAACAAAAACCATTGGACTTTTCCACTTTTAGGGGGGAAAAAAAACATGTCAATGAAATAAATATTTTTTTCAGAAAATTCAAAAAATTGTTAAGAATAGTGCGTATATTTTAAAAAACAAAAAAAAATGTAATTTATTTTCCATAACCCATTGCAATGATTTAGGCTAGGAAAAAAAAACCTCTCTTTTTTATTTTACTATAATTTATGTGCTTTTGGTGTTTTTCTATTTGGTGTTACCAAAAAACATTAGATTTTTATGGGCCGGGGGGGACAATGAAAAAAAATCCATTCCTAAAAAAAAGTCGTCGGGTAGATTTTTTTTTTTCTGGATGTGAATTAAAAATAATGTTTGTTTAGCCTCAATTTTAATGAGTCAATTAAAGGAAAAAGCTCGTTTCCCGTTGTTTTCAAAAACCCCCTTCACTTCGGGAGAGGGATTGTTAGCTCAATTTATTTGAAGGTCGGAAACACAAGGAAGGGAAGTATTTTCGGGCGGAAACTTTCCCACCTCTACGATGGAGCTTCGGTTCTTTTATTATTGTTAATGTTTGTAAATTAGGATTATAACGGGGATTCGGGCTCGATAGGTTTAGTCTAAATTATTGTATAGTTTCGGGAGTTTAATTGCCCAAGCAAAACAAAAGACTCGAACGGCCGGGGGGTTTCTAGTTTAAATTCCCGCGCGTTCTCTTTAACATGACGGGTGGTATATAAGCTTTTTCTATTTCTTTAGAAAAAAATAGTAGTTGTTCATTTTATAAAAGAATTTCATTTTCTCTTGTTCTCTCATCTTCTCTCTCTCTCTTAAATCTCTCTCTAGATACATATAACTCTTTCCCGTTTCTCCTTTTTTTTCTAGTTCTTTTCCGTGATTGTTTCGGTTGTTTTGGAATGTTTTAATCGGGATCCTGAAAATTAACGTTTTTCTCGGTCTTGAGCTGTTCTTTTCAGACAATTCAATGTTTTTTAGCTCGAGGAAACAAAGGGATTAGTATATGTTTCTGTGCGGGGACTTTTAACCCTTTAACGTTAGAAAGAGGAAAGTTCCTATATACATCTTTGGTTTTTTTCAAAAAAAAAGTTGGAACACCAATTTTTTCATGGGAATTTCTCCATTGGGGAACCCAAATTCATAATCTTTACACAAACATCATGTGTTCAAAAACAACTCCAAAAACCCTAACAATGTTTTTCAAAAAGGGACAACAAGTTTCTCAATTGGTCTTATTTTTGAGGGGGGGAGTTTTTTTCGAAAAACAAAAGGTTTTTTTAATGTTTCTTGGATACATCATCATCTCGGACAAATTCGTTTAGTATTCCATATATAAAAAAACCTTTATCAAAATAGTTCCAAAAATAATAAAACCCATTCTTGGGGGGGCCAAAATAAATTATTTTGTCTCCCACAGATTTTCAAGGGGGGGACGGAACATATTTTAAATTTTCACAAAGGTATTTTTTCAAAAAAATAACTTAAGTGTGTATTATTTAAAATTAAGGGGGAGGAATAAATGTATTTAAAATATGTTTCTAATCGGAACTCATTGGTGCTGAAAGAAAAGGTTTTTTTTTATGGTTCCGGAATTCTTTTACCCCAAACCAACATCTTTAAATTTCACGAGGACGATTCTGAAAAAGTACAATTAATTTAAGGGTGGTTAGGTTGTTAGGGATTCAATTCCTATGATCCAACCTGAAAACCGGGAGATCCCCCACCCCAGAATTAGTAAAATCAAGATTTAATTCTTTATCCACATAGGGGAATATCCATAAGTAACGGAAATAGCAGAGGAGTTTCCTTAGGTTATGATCTGGGGAGGATTGAATGTATATGGGGGGAAATCTTAAATTTGCCAAACTAAGGGATTGTAATGTTAACTTGGAACAATCACTAAACACAAGGCGGTTAGTTAATGACGGTTCTTGGGGGTTACAGCATTTGGGAAGGCGTTTTGAAAGAATGAAAAAAAGAAAATGTATGGATAAAGGGTCTAAAAGAAAGATAAAAAGGGCCTCCTACCACACAACTTAAGGCAGGAAACCGGGGGGTGGGGGGGGCGGGGTTTTTTTTTTTGTGTCAATAAACATATTTGCTGTTAGGAAATTCACAAGTTGATTGCTGACATTTTTTTTTTGAACTAAACATTATATTATTAAAACCCAACTTAGGCAAGAGGCTAAGATATGTTACAAATGCGACCAAGGTTACGGGATTTTTTTAAAAGCCAAAACAATCGGTTTCCAAACTTAAACGAGCTTTTACATTTATTTACGGGACAACCAATTTATAAAAAGACCGGAGACCACAATATTCTCAAATAAATCATCGCGCTTTGGAGGGGAATGGAAAACCGCTTCAAAGATTTATAACTTGTTCGATATTGCCATAAACATGCCACCACATTACGTAAAAAAAAACACCTTCGAGGAGCCTGCTTAATAATTAGAAGAATAAGCGAAGATTTTTTCACATAGCCAGTTTAACCAATCCTTTATTATTGAGTCGGGGCCTCTCTGTAAACGTTTAAAAATTCCCACCATCGTTTTTGTTATCTTTCGGATATAACTATTCTCTAACCCCATTATTTACACTTAAAAAATAAATCGCTAGACGGACTCCAACTCATTGTCAACAAAAAGAATATCCCACAGTCAATAGATTCTTTTCCATACCTCTTCGAGGGAAAATGTTGGAATAAAAAAAATACGCGTTTCGGGGTTAATGGACATCTAATCTTAAAACTTTCCACGCAATGGGGAAACATTTCACCTTAATAGGGCAAGGTTTTTTAACCACCGTGTCTTTTGTGTTACGTCCCTTGGGCAAACATTTTTATTTCATTAGCATTCTTTCTAAACAGAAGAAAGCAACAGAAAAAATCACCACGCCGAGTTTCTCCAAGGGGGGAACCATTTTTCCAACGGATCTGGACCACAGGAGGGGATCAAGGGTTTTATCGTCTTTGGACCTGAAACCAATTTTAAAGCTTCGTAACTGCCTTTCCTGTTCATTACCACCCCTGGGGGTTTTCGGGACGAAAGAAAAGGTGTCCCAAAACTGGGATTGAGTCAAAACTTTTGTTGCCAACCCTTCACCAAACTTACATGTTACTCTAGGGAGCATAGATTTACGGAGGGATTTATAGTCTCTTAAGAACGATATGGGGGACCAATCCAAATGTTCTTCCCAGGAAAAGCAGTTTTATCCCCGTTTTCCCCCTTAGTTTTCATTTGGCTTATATGACAGTTAAGAAGATTAATTACCCTTGATTCTTTCAAATACATTGATTTTTTCATGCACTCTGTCCATCCAATTTCGGGGACGGGGAAAGGCAGGACTTCCTCCTTGTTTCCCCCCACTACCCATCTTCCTCCCATGGGATCGCCTTTGATAACCCTTCGGGACCATAAAGGATGTATTTTGAGAGGTCAAAGGAAAAACCTCCACACCCATATTCTGAAAAATCAGGACCTCTATTCAATGCATTACAAACTGGGTGGAAAACACAAGGGGTGCCACCTTTCTCTTTGGGACAGCCAACAACATTTTTTCCATTTTAACCCAAGGGACGGTTTCTCTTTGCTATTAGGATCATGGGGGGGACCATTAAAAAAAAATGGGCTCACGAATGGATTCCAAACCTGCGGAAAGAAAACAACACATAGGGGGGGAACCTCTAAAAATAAACTAAAATAGGGGGGGGGTAAAAGTGATTCATTATAGCATTGATCCTAAGGACCGATTTTTAAAGGGGGTGGGAGATAACCCTTCCTCCAATTGAATGCATTTCGTTCATTGTTCCCACTTGGATTGGGCGAGATACACTCGATCTACCTTTCCTTTCATTCCAATGCCTTTGAATTCTAGGCATTAGATTACCACCCACTTTCGAAACAAAAAAAACTAAACAGTAGGGGGAGAGAAAAAGGCCGGGTTTAAGGACTTAAGGCATCCTAGTTTTTTGGAGGCGCAGCTTGCTGTAACTTTTTTCATCATCCACAAAGAACCCCCATTAGATTACTTATGTTTCATGTTAATATGCCAACACCTGACGCATGGAAAAAAAAGCATTTCCCAGGAAAAAAACCTGAACTAGGAGGTTATTAATGTTTGTCAATCGCACCATTTGATCACACAAAAAATCACCCATTTCATCCGCGTAATTAAACAACAATATGGGAAAAGCACTCAAACGAAGAACTTTAAATACGTTTATGCTTTAAACATACACGAGCATTCCACCGCACTCTTTGAAAAACCAATAAAGGCAATAACTTTTCATTGATTAATTTACTTGGATTCTAGACAGGGAGGGATTGATTAAAAGATCACCTTGTTTCTTAAGCCCCTTGTTGAAATTTGAATGGATAAAACTCCGCTCCGTTTGTGGTACTTACCGTTTTTTAATAATTATCGAAAAAACCTTCTCGCACGGGGATCTAAAGGGTACCCAACTCTGTAAATCCAGGGTTCACCACTTTATCACCGAAATACCCAAACTTTTTCAAAACAACTTGCATCCAAAAAAAAAAATTTTTTCCCATTCCGAAATAAACCGGAGTTTCATAAAGGCCCCTTTCTCCAACAAAAAATCAAACTTTTTAAAAAATTAAAGGATTGTTTTTTTCTTCTTTCGACTCTTAACCAACCATTGGAAGGCACTTCATTTTAAGATAAAAGCAGGCCATCTAAAAAATGTTTTGGTCTTATCTCCCGCCATGAAGGGCTGATTGGCAACCTCGTTTTTAATATCTCCCAAAACAACTACTAGGCTATTTCACCCAATATTTTTTTGGCCGTTTAATTTTGTACAAGCTTAACGATTAGGGGAAATTTATTGGTCTTAAAAAAAATCTTTTACCACCGTCTTAAGCATCATGGGATTTTTAAGAATTATTCAAGGCAAATGGAAAAAGGGGACGAAGTTACAAATAATACCTTTAGGGAATGTTCCACATATGTAAATAAAATGAGGAAAAACGGCAGCGAAACACGGTTCATTTTCAATCACCTATCCAGAAATCGCGGGACGATAGAACAAAAACCAAATCGTGAAACCGTTCTGGACCCAGGGGGCTTTATCAGTTTCCCAACAATCCCAAAAAATAAAACCGTTCCTCTATACTTCATCTTTAAGGGACACTTCGAGTTCCAGGCTCAAAAAAACCTGTGAATTTCAAACATAGATAAAAATATTCAAAAAAAGTTTCATTAAACAAAGAGGAAAGAAGCTCGATTAGCAGCAGGTTTGTCAT
Organism: Tanacetum coccineum; assembly: GCA_026074375.1. Taxonomy (NCBI): domain Eukaryota; kingdom Viridiplantae; phylum Streptophyta; class Magnoliopsida; order Asterales; family Asteraceae; genus Tanacetum; species Tanacetum coccineum. The sequence continues at coordinate 10,638 of BQNB010075061.1, read as the reverse complement.
AAATCTTTTACTACAAATTTGGATGGAGGAATTTTCATTTTTCAACCTTTGCGGGGATTATCAAACCTTGTTTCGCATCAATCCAGAATTCTCACCTGGGGGGATGTAAAGGTGAATCTTCGTTTTTTATTTTCACACAACCGTGTTAAATAACCTCGAATTTTCTTCATTCTCCTTCTATGGGGGGACCATTTTCAATCTTCGGCTTTTTGGAGCAGTTTGCAATGGATTGAATTTTTTGTCGATATTCTCTTGGAATGGAATTTTTCAAGACAAATCCATTTTAATTTTTTACCAACTCATCGTTTGGCCCTTCACCCACTTATCAATTTATTATCATCCCACTGACCTTTTTTTAGGATTTCATTCTTTGTAGTTTTTTTGCCTTTTGTTGTTTTTTGAAACTTTTCATATTTTACCTTTTTATTTTCCAATTCTCGGAAAATCTTCTGTTTTGGGAGATATTTTCAATTTACTTCATCATGTATTTACTCATCGTTAGAATTGGTTTCCCCAACAGGAAGCTTCATTCCATGCTTTCTTCAAACCAAATTTTTTAAAATCCTTTCAATTTCAAAACTAGTAATTGAAAAAATCGGGGGAAAAAAATGAGATTCGGGCCATATTTCAAAAGTGAGGGAACTTCACGAAGCAAAAATTAGGGGGGGGCCGTATTGATCTCTGATAAGTTTACCGTCGAGAGGAGGGTTTGCTGTGGGAAGGTTTATGGGCCAAGTAATCATAGATATTCAGGGGAACTATGAGGGAAATACCGATTCAAGTTTGCTCATCTTTTGTTAGCAGAATTTATGACCCACCACGTAAAAGAACAAAACCCAAACCTAAAGAAAATTCTCCCTCCAAAAGGGGGGCCCCGGGGCCATTGACGATAAAACGAATTTTGAACAACACAAACCAATTTTACATCCCATTTGGGGGAACATTAAAAATTCGACCCCAAAATTCTTTCAGGATTTAAAACATTCCAACCCTCAATTTAAAATCCCCCCATTAATTAAATCACATCGGGCCGTTTCCCAATTATTTTTATTTGTGTTTTTTTTTAATCACATTGAGTCCAAATAGGTCCCAAAACATCTTTTTTATCATTTAATTATCTTGAGGAGGGCATATACCGGGGAAATAAATGGAAGAAGGTCACACCCAGTTTTTCAACCACAACACCACGAAGTTTCATAAATGATGTAAATCTAGTCAACCAGAAGTGACGTCTTTTTTTTTTACGGTAACGAAAAAAAAAACTTTAGGAATTGTTCCCTACAACACAAAAAAGGAATTACCTCCCGGGGATGTTTACCTTACTTGGGAATCCATATGAATAAACATACATCGAAACGCAAAAAATTTGGCACCCCCCCCACACTATTCTTTACACACTAAAAAGATCCATTTTCTCCATTTTTGTTGTTGTTAAGTTTTTAGAAAAAAGTCACTTTATTTTTTACTCAACATAATTCATTGGGGGGGGACCCGAAAATCTTTTTTAGCCTTTGGGGGCCAGGGCCTTGGAAAATGTTTAGTGGCCAAAAATTCCATCGATAACCCCTCCTTCACTTTCCCTTGTTGATTTTCAATAAATTCTCCGTTACTGTTATTTCATACCCAAAAACCCATTCCATTTGTTATCTTTCCACATTTCTAGTCTGGGGCCCCACTTTCACCATATTCTTCCACAAATTCAAGATTTTGATCCAACGGTTACGTGGGATTTCACTGATTTTTTTTATAAAAATGGGGCCCCTGAGCAAACCGATTCTGCTACTTCATTCTTTTGAAACCCTTATTTGAAAACCAATGTCTTTGAAAAACGTCGTTGAAAACCCCTGTCCTCATGGAGAACCACCCGCCCTGTGGAATAATTTCCGCCAACATTCTTTCATGGAGTTCTCACCTTATTGGCAAAAGGTTTCTATACCATTCCTTTTTTGGGAGTATTTAGCCTGGAGGGTATTTGTGGACTGTGTTTTCCCGATTTTGTCTATCACTTTTCTTAACATTGGAGTCTTGTTTTTTCTTATTAAGGAAATCTTCATATAAATGTTGAAGGGATATCCTTGGAATAGGATTCTCCTTTTGACCCAGTTAGACAAACTCCCTCTGGTTTGTTGTTTAATTGCAGCGGATCGCTCCTCAAAAAACACGTTTTTTCAGGGGGTACTTCGTCCACATTCACTGTTCTACTGAATTTTGAATCTCCTTAATTAACCATTCCTTCATCTTGGAAATCTTGGTCCAATCATCAAGTAGTTCCTCCTAAGCAAGCTAGAGAGTTTCAGGAAAACCCATCCCTGTAAACTTTCCTTGTCGCGAAATCCAACCACACCCTTACCTCGAATAATTATTAATTTTTGGAACGCCCTCAATAATATTCCTTACCCAACCTTCGGTCTTTTGGCACCAGTTATTTTCGAGTGAATTGGCCACAGGTTTTCATCGTGTTTCATCAATGGTGTTAATAAAGTCAAAACCCCAGTTAGGGGACGCAATACGTGTTAAATGGTATTTGTTCGGGATACATAATTTAATGGGTAAGATTCCTTCATTCTCCACCCAAAAAACAAAATTTCTTTCTTTTTTTTCAATAGTATAAATCTTTGATGCTTGGAATAACTGAAGAGGAACCATTAGCCCAATACCCACAATTTAGCATGGAAAAGGGGTTTTTTTGAATGCTTCTGAATCAAATAATTCCACCAGAGCAGCCCCCCACCCAATTAAATTATCAACCATTTTACTGAAATTTTTGTTAATTCGTTGGAAAACCTTCTTTTTACTTGCAGGTACCCTTCTTAGGTTAAGATAAGGGATGCCAGAAACTCTTTCCACCTTTCCCATCAACGAGGGGGTTAGAGTGATCGATGTGTTCAAAACAATTTCATATTCGTCCAATACACAGTTGTTGGGGTAATGATCACTTTTTCCGCAAACCACAAGATCGTGGTTATTTCCTTTTTTCATCCACCTGGATCACTACGACGTTAGGCCCACTCCAACTCTTGTTCCCATATCTATTCTGGTTTTAAACCATTGTGTAGTACGTCTATTTAAAACCCCCGCATAATTTGTTAAGGGGCTGATTGATATTTCTATATCATAAGGGCGTTCTTGTGGAAAATCTAACAAAGGAGTTATCCATGGAAAGCTTCAAACTGGGGCCCCAAACCCATATATTGTACCATAGGTTATTAAATCAACCCAATCTCCTCTCATTCACAAACATTTATTATAAAGGGACACATAACCAAACCTCTTTCCCAGGGCATTTTCGGGACCTCTTTATTGGGGATATTACCGCATCGGACGGGGGGGGACATTGGGTCCCCCCAATCTTGTTTACCATGCATTAAAACTAGATCCTTACGCAGAAGGAAACGGAAAAACCGTGACAGGAAAATTTGTGCATATAATTATGGATGTTATAGAGATCTTAGGCGACATCATCCTCCTTTGATTTGGTGGCTTTTTTCCATGAGAACACCCAATGGTTTAACCACAATGCAAAAAAAAAAAAAAAAAAAAAAATATTTTCTCTTTAGGGCCCCCATAAATAAGGGCAGAAAACAAATCTTAGGGATTTTGCCAATCGAAAAAAAAAAAAAAAAATATAAAAAAACAATTTATAAATAAATTTTAAAAAAATAATCCGCCACAGGGGATTTTTCAAGATCTAAAAGGTAAAAATCGCCTAAAAACACGCTCGTTATGGAGAAAAAAAACAAACAACAAAAAGTTGTTAAATCCTCAATTTACAGGGTGTTTCATAGCATCCTACACAAAAGAAGAAAACAAAGACACGATCCGGAGGGAATTAAGGATTGAAAATTTGAGATTAGGGATTGGATTTTTGGAAGATTGGGGGCGCGCAAGCCAGATTTAGGGGGTGTTGTGTTTGGGGATTAATTCGCATCACCTTACCGAATCCCATTTAAAAAACTAATAGGAGGATGATATCCAAAAAGCGAATATAGCTGGGGCATGGGATCGATCGATTAATTTAATCGACATTTTTTCAATGGGGGGAACCCCAGAGTGATTGCAAGTGCAACACAAAAAACCCCCTTTTTTCCAGTCATTCGGGGTTTACTCTCAACAGAAAACTTGTCTTCATGTTGTTACGGGGAAGGATCCCAGCCATTCGGGTTTCTCTCAACAGAAACTTGTCTCATTTGTCACGGAGATACACACGTTATCTATTGACATCTCACTCCGAGAATGTTGATATTGAATAGGTGGCAAACTGCTCCAGCCTCCGAGTACTAAAACCAAAATGCACTAATCGAGTCTAGAGCCAAGAGATCAATAAAAATCTCGTTAGGACACATTCCATTTCAAACACTTGTTGAACATCATCAAGTTCACAAGCTGTTATCAAGAGTCCTACGCAATATCATTGTGATATTTGCCAGAACATCCGAGTGATACTAATGTATTCACAATGAAGATGGAAATCCTGCTTGAGCCAGCATCAAACAAGCTCTTGGTAGGTGACTTGCGAGATTCTATATGAATCAAACTTGTGACAACTGGATATCGATTTGGTCCAGTAAATGAATTGACGGTTGATGAATTTTGATAAAAACATGACACTCTCGATGTGTTACAAAAACTCTTTAACGAGTGACACGTCGATTGATTTTCAAATCAATTTTCTCGTTTATCACTAACGTAAACCTGCAGGTCAAACGGTGGTAACGGCAACCTCAATCCCATTCAAATGCTCAATCTACGAAGACATACTATCTAGAAAGCTCAAGATTTAAAGACAAAGACTTCCGCAAACTCTGAAATAAAGCTTTCAAGATAATGCAATAGTATGAGCATGTTGGTCAAAGACACAAGATCGCAAGATGGCTTAGCCGATCGCAAAGCATGAAGGAACAAGATTACAACGAAGACAAAGACCAAGAACACTCGAGCTTAAACGACAAAAGCAATCTCACTGATCTCATGAAGGAGTGTCATCAATGAACTCACTTCGGGGGAGATTGTTAGCCTCAATTTTATTGAGTCAATAAAGGAAGCTCGTTCCCGTGTTCAAGACCTCACTTCGGGGGAGATTGTTAGCCTCAATTTATTGAGTCGAACAAGGAAGCTCGGTCACTCTACGATGGAGCTTCGGTCTCTAATTAGTTAACGTTGTAATAGGATATTATCGGGAATCGGGCTCGATAGTGAATCTAATATTGTATATGTTTCGGGTTTAATCCCAAGCAAAACCTGAGCCCGGGTCCTAGTTAAATATCCCGCGCGTCACCTTTAACGTGACGGGGTATATAAGCTTTTTCTTCTTTAGAAAAAGCAAGTTGTTCATTTCTAAAATAATTCATTTCTCTTTTCTCTCTCAATTCTCTCTCCTCTTTCTCTCTCTAAAAGTTCAACTCACTCTCTTTCTCTTTTCTATTTCGATTCGTGTATGTTATATGTTATGAAGTGTTAAACGGAATCCTACAATGTTAAATCTTTGTTGGAAGTAAGAATCGTTTGCGTTTGTTGTATTTTAAAATATAAAGTATAGGGGTATAAAGTTTAAGGTGTTATTTCTTAATTTTTTTTAGTTATAATATAATTTGTAAATTTATAAATTTACACATACCTTCATATAATTTATTTTGAATTAAAAACCACTAAAGTTTTAATAATTACCTCTTCTTTTTTTAAGTTTTTGTTTTCACAAATTTGACACATATATTTTTATGTGTTTTTTTCTCCATCCAAATTCTCCACCAATTTTTTTTTTAATTTTGACCAAATAGATTCAATTTTGACTTTTTATTGACCAATCAGCTCGCACAATTTTGCCCACATGGCAAAATCAAACATTCTGATTGGTCTAATTTTTTAATTTTTAATTCATATGATTCAATTTGATAGAAAACTCCGAAATGATGTAATTCTTTTATTATATAAAAGATTAGAACCTTTCAGTTTCATTCATTTAATTCAAATTAAATAAACGTTACAAAAGTTATATTAAAATGAGAATTATGATTCTGATCAATATGTAACCCATTGTATTTGAACTTAATCAAATTTTTGATTGTTTTATACAAGACATGAAATCGGAAATTAACTTGTAATAATCTTAATAGATCCTTACTTGTATTTTTTTACAGTCGGGTACTCGCACGTTGCGTGGCGCATACTCATGTAATCAAATTTTCTGGCGAGTGAAAGTCTTTTGATTATAATTTTTCGTGATGATAACCTTATTTTTATCAAAAAATCCTTACATAATCTGCAAGGTTTGCAAATTTTAAGAATAAAAGTTGCAAGATTTGAATTTAACCTTACGAATTTTGAATATTGCTCAATTTCTTTCAGTTTTCTCACTTAGCTCAAAACTCTTTTTTCTCGTTTAGTGGCTTTTTGAATCACCAAAAAAGAAGTACGTATGAGGAAGTTATGACAAAAATACTGCAAGAGGTGTTGTGGTATTTTGGCCATAACTTCCTCATACAAACTTTTTTTTCGCGTGATTAAAAAAAACTACTAGACGAGAAAAAAGAGATCTATAACTTTCATATTTTGAGCTAAGAGTAAAAATCTAAGGAAAATGGAGCAATTATAAAAACATACAAAAGCCAGGATTGCTGGCATTAAATACCCTGGTCGACCCGACCCGGTCTGATCCGACCCGGTGCATTTTTTTATTTACGAAATAGCCCATCGAGTATTTACGAAATACCCCATCGCACTATGTGTCAAATTACGAAAACCACACTCATTTTATTTTTTTTAGAAAATACCTCTTTCCTCACTAACGGCCGTTAGTTTAATTTTTTTAGAATGCACAAAAATAGTGCTTGAAATCGGTCGTTACTTAACGACCGTTAATTTTTTTTTTTACAAAAACATACCTCCTCTCATGTCCAGCCGAAAACAATGGCCGCTAAACACCCCGCAGCGGAGCGCGGGTAGATTCGCTCGTTTTCAAAAATTCGCAAGGTTTGACCTCGCAAAGTCAAACCTTGCGATGTTTTGGAAAATTTGCAAACCTTGAGGATTTTATGAGTGTTTCAGAATTTAATAAAAAGATGTATTTGGTTAAGTATTTTGTAAAAATGTGTATTTTTGTCATTTTCCTTTAAATTTATCGCTTATGCATGATGTTATAATGCAACGACATATGATAAATATTTATTGTCTTGTTTTTAAGTTAAAGTAAAGATATATGAAAAGTTGTTAAAACTTAAATATAGCCAAACTTATTATAATATTATGTATTAAAAGAATAATAAAAAAATGTATTTAACTTATCCATTTTTTTGTTATGAAAAGCCTTTTTCATTGCTATTACACATGTATTTCAAATTTTCACTTTTGTATGTATTTTTTTCATGTACACTGATTATTTTACTTTTTGATGTGAAGAAGGTGGTTAAAAAATGTAAAAGTAGAATTGTCACAAAATAAATACACACAAATATCAAAATATGAAAAGTTTTTGTTTTAATAAAAAAATAATAATTTGGACACACAATTTTTTTAAAACAATTGTGAGAAAATCATCTTATCATTATTTTTATATCTTTTATATATAGTAAAAGAAAACGTTAAGTGAAAATTTTGTATTTAAAATAAATCAATTCTTGCATTATTTAGTAACTTTATTTATTTATTATTATTATTTTTAAATATATTTGTTAAAAAAACTTAAATATTTCCAAAGTTAACAAAAAAAGTTATAAATTCATTTTTCTTACTCATACATAATCAATTTCATCAAAAATAAGAAGAACACTATAAAAACTATATGTGTCAAAAACCAAATAAAAAATAGATAAAAAAGCGGATATAAAAACTATATGTTTGAGACATTTGTAATTGTTATTTTGTGTTTTGATTTTGGAATCATATTTATGTTCTTAAACTCGTTTATCTTGCTGAACACTGAAGAAAATTTTCAAAAGAGATGCTTGACTTGCTCATAGTCAACTATTGACTTTTTTGGTTGTGATGTAGGTAGAATTGAAAAGTCAATAAAAGTCAAAGCAGTGAAAGTCAAGATTCATTCAAGCACAACAGTCATAACGACATTTCCCACCAATTACACATTTACATTTTCATTGTATAAATACATGTTTAGTTCATCATTTACAGTTGTCTATCAATTTCTAATCATCTCCTTGTAATCAATCTTTGTAACAAACTCCATAATCAATAACAAATCATTCTTCCTAATTCGAGTCTCTATTCCTATTGTCTTGAGCTCCTGTTAGTTATAAAAGATCATCTTCGATTTCTTAGTGAATCCTGGAAGATCATAACAAGTGGTATTGGAGCCTCTTTCCTGGCTAGATACATTCCCAAATTCGGTTACATTTTCATTTTTCCGGCTATAAATACCGGTCACCACCACCACCACAAACCATCATTTCCATTCCACATTTTCCCAATCCAAAACACGCACATCTTATTTTTATCTCTTTCTATTTCCCAATCCAAAATACGTATTAAGTCAGTTAGATTCTTAAAATTATGTTATAATTCTGTTAGTCTGTTACAAGTTAGTTACTATCATGCCTAGTCAAACAAGGTCTAATAGTACTCCTTTATTGGAAGATCGTACTATAGCAGCTTTGAGAGATTCACTCATGGCTTCTATGTGAGAGTAGATGGATAGGTTAAGGACAGAGTTGAGACCTAATGTCAATTTGGAGGCTAATGGGGGTACAAGACCAAGACAGAATCATGGAGAGCAAAGACCACAACAGTTTAGCAGCGTTACTAAGGTGGAGTTCCCCAAGTTTGGTGGAGAAGATGTGAGGGGATGGATGTTTAGATATGAACAGTTCTTTACCATTGCTCAGGTTGCAGATGAAGGTAAAATCAGTTTGATCTCAATCTATTTGTATGACATTGTTTTGATGTGGCATAGATAATTCATGAGACTTATGAGGGATACTGTGACTTGGCCTATGTATAGAGATGCAAGTTTACAAAGATTTGGCCTTGCTTATGATGATCCTTTGTCAGAAATTAAGAAATTGAAACAAACTGGTAGTGTACAGCAGTATAATTCTTATGATAGATTATTAAGTAGAGTAGAGTTGTAAGATGAACAATCTATGAGCTTCTTTATTGCTGGATTGCAAAGTGAAATTGAGTTGGCAGTTAGGATGTTTAAGCCACAAACTTTAGCAGAGTTGTATGGTTTGTGTAAATTGCAAGAATCTCAGTTGAATGTGATGAAGCAAAAGAGCAAACTGCCACTATTGCCTACCCCTAGGTATTCTTACTCTAATCCACCTATGATCAATATCCCTAAACTACTTGCTCTTCCTACACCTAATGCTAATTGGAGGACTAAACAGACCCCTGCAACTAATAGTCCTTATAGGAAGTAGTTGACTCAAAAGGAGATGGAAGATAAGAGGGCAAAGGGATTATGTTTTTACTGTGACCAAAAGTACTTTCCAGGACATAAATGCAGTGGCCAAGTATTTTTGTTAGAAGTAATTGTGGATCATGAGGAGCAGGAGGAAAGTAATAAGGAGTTGAAGGAGTGTTTGGGAGAAGAGATAGTTTGGGAACAAGAACCAGTATTAGAGGGAGTTGTAAGTCCACAAAAATCCCTCAATGCTATTACTGGTGTATACAATTATCAGACAATGAGAGTGATGGGTTATGTGGGAAGGTCTGAGTTACACATTTTGGTGGACTCAGGCAGTACACATAATTTTTTAGACACCAAGGTAGCAACTCAGTTAGCTTGCAAAATTAGACAAACTTATCCTTTGCAAGTAACTATAGCTGGAGGAAGGAATTTGGCTTGTACCTCTATGTGTCCTGATTTCACTTGGTCATTACAAGGGGAAACATTTACCACGTCGGTGGTAATTTTGCCATTGAGAGGTTGTGACACAGTGTTGGGAGTTAAGTGGTTATCAACATTGGGTGATATCTGTTGCAATTTCTAGCAGTTGAAAATGGCTTTCAAGTATAAGGGAAAACAAATAACCTTGAGGGGAACTAACAAGTTAACTCTGCATTGGATGACTAGGAAGGCCAAAGTTTAGTGTAATGCAATGACTTTATGTGTTTACCTCTCTGCTATGCTAAATGTAATCAGTGCAGAAGAAACAAGTAAATGAGAACCATTGTTGTTAGAATATGAGGATGTCTTTGCTGTTCCTACTACCTTGCCACCACAAAGGACCCATGATCACATAATTCCTCTGGTTAAAGGCACTCCACCAGTCAACATTAGGCCATATAGGCACCCTCCTACTCAAAATGATGCCATTGAGTTTATGGTAAAAGAATCTTTAGATGCAGGGGTCATTAGACATAGCCAAAGCTATTTTGCCTCTCCTATAGTCATGGTCAAGAAGGATGGCGGTTAGCGTATGTGTATTGACTATAGGCAACTTAACAAACACACTGTTAAGGACAAGTTTCCAATCCCTATCATAGAAGAACCGATTGATGAGTTATATGGGTCAGTGATCTTTTCAAAATTGGATTTAAGGTTTGGATACCATCAAATAAGGATGTATGAAGATGATATTGCCAAGACCTGTCACAACCCCAGACGGAATACGTGCCCGAAGGCGTGACTTTATTGAGCATCTCAAGTACAAAGCATAAAGAACGACCTCTAAGGGTACGTTTTGA
>BQNB010075060.1:0-31592 GCA_026074375.1 Tanacetum coccineum | reverse complement strand
CTGTCCTTTGAGAACTTATGTACCTTAAGTCATGTTGACTTATTTCCTTTGGTTATTTATTTAAGACTTCCGCTGTTTATGCTTGTGTTATGATTATGAATGCTTTTGATGTCACACCATATTTGTAATACTTCTACCCTTTTGGGTCGGGGCATTACAGCAACATTCACGAAGGTCGTGTTGTTGATCAAGCCTACTACAAATCCAACAATATCGAGCGTTTCTTTACTAACATTCGCTTTAATTATCTCTTTCAAATCAACTATCCGATTGTTCTGAGATTTATTCTAGACTTCTATAGTCAAGTCACGGTACAAACCGATGACTATGGCTATCTTGTCATCTCTTTTATGATTCAACACAAATTCATAACTCTTACTCTCGCTCAATTCGGTCAAATCCTCAAAATTCCATACAATGGTCAAGCCGTTTTTACAAACGAATGGGACCTTGCATCTCTTGAATATTCTCAAGAAACCGAGGGACCATATTGCATCGATCTTCCTACTCCCGACGACATTCGTCGACTTCTTGAATTGAAACGTGTCATGGTAGACCGTACCATTAAAAGTCAAACCGTCGCTCTCAATCCAAATCAAATCCTCACCAAAGAACTAAGCCCCGACATGAAGCAATGGGAAGAACTCATTCGAGAAAATGTGTTCGGACTAGGAGGATATCGGGACCGTCTCCTCGCTTGTCTTGCTCACATGTTGTATTGTGTTGTTGCCGAAGAACAATACAATCTTGCTTATTTTTTTGTCAAAAGAATCGAATGTGCTAGAGCTACTCCAACCACAAATCTTCCATATGGCATATTTTTAACTCGTCTTTATCGACACGTCATGGAAACGTATCCTCATATTGACAATGGCATCTATGACATTGTTAATCGAGTCATGCGTCCTCTTGCCCTAAAACAAACTCGACGACCTCGAAGTGATCGTAGCAAAGCACGTCATTCTGTCTCCTCTTCATCCTCTCATCATCAAGGCACGTTATCTCATCAACGCAATGATGATGATGATGTCAAAACTTCTCGAGCAAGTACTCCATCTCCTACCACCTATCTTAACTCTCTTCATCCACTCGACTACCAAAACTACCATATACCTTCCTCTTCCGAGCAAACCGATGAAACTCTCTTTGCACGACAAACCACATTGCTCAACCAAACACAACGAATGCATGAGGAGATGCGCTAAGGGTTCAAGTCATTTGGAAAGGAATTAAAAGGAGTGTTTAGCAAGAAGAAAAAGTGAAGACTTAGGAGAGAAACTAGCTAGATAGCTAAATGTGGTTTTAGACAATTTTTAACTTGATTATGTGTATGTTCTAAACAACTTGTGTGGTGATTATCCGATTTATTCGGAAAGACTTGGGTGTTGGTTATCTTTAGATGCTTGTTTGCTATGATGATTTAAACCTTTGGTTGTTTTATTTAATCAACTACTTATGCTACTTTGGTTTCATGATTTGATGTGTTTATTACATGTTATATGATTAAATGTGCTCATAAAACTCAATAGGGCTTGCTGCAAATAAACCACCAAAACAGAAATACTCTCACAATTTTTTTTGTTTTTCTGTGAAAAATGGAAACCAACAGAGGGCGGCCCCCTTAATTCATAACGGGCGGCCCCCTTATCTTTAAGGGGACCGACCCCTAATTAAGGGGACCGCCCTAGCAAATCATGGGTAAAACAGTATTTTTCCTGCTTTTTGACCCTCTTTTACCTAGTCTCAGCTATCTTTGCCCAGAATGCTCGAACACAATTTGGAATAACCTAAACTAGTTCAAATTCATTCCTTTTTCAATCCATTCTCTTCCCATAAATCCCTTCCAAATGATCATCACCAACACATCATCTTCCTCATCATACACTAACCATTATCAACATCCATGGCTTCACGAAAAGCTTCCATTTCCAAACCATCAAAGAAACCAAAATTCATCATCATACCACTAAAACAACTCTTCATTGACTTGACAAATGAAGACACTATAACCCCATCACCCAAGCTTCAAAAATCATCTCCTAGTGCTCCTAATGCACCCTCTAAAACTCCATCCACCAAAGACACTTCATCCTCTTCAATGACTACACACCAAAATCACCAACTCTTTCATCATCTCCTTCCACAAATGGCTACCTAAACCTTTCATTGTCACCTCCTCCTAGAGTTCCTCCACCACCTCCAACTCAAGCACCCAACTCAATGGAAATAACCCTCTCACTCTCACCCATTACTCCACTTGATGTTCATCACAACTGATCCGTCCAAATCAATACATATAATATATACGTAATATATAGATACGTAATAATAAGGATAGGCCAATAATAATATAGTAGTGTATTTCCGTCGGGTTCAAGAAATTCACTTTTAACCAAAGCAATATCTCAAAAACCTCCCGGGTCGTTTCCTCGGCGAGAAGTGAATGGAAATCTACGTTCACGTTTTAAATCGAGCTTGAATAGCATAAAAGTTTTTTTGGTATTGTTTTCTAAATCTACTTAAAAGGAAAGCATATAAAAGAGAAGCTAAACTTTTGATTTTAAACTATTTTTTATACTAAAAATTAAACTATTATTTAAAACTACAAGATTATACTAAAAATGATCTAAAAACTAAAATGCTTGCTAAGTGACGTGAAATGTTCAATAAGTGTGGGCTTAGGTTTAATGAATTAAAATGACAAGTAAAATGAAATGCTTAAAAATAAATGACAAGAAATTAAATTGCATTAAAAATAAATGACGGAATGTAAATCGGAAAATTCTAATGACTTATAATTTTTTAAACTTTTTTTTAACCCGCACCTAAATTACAAATCACTAATCACTTAGCAAGCACTACTAAATCTACTCACTACTCATAATGAAATAAAAACTAAACATTTAAAAAAAATAAAGCTACACTAAGCATGGCAAATTTTAAAACAATAATATAAAATGATAAAATAAAAACTACACTAATTAATTGAAAAATGGTAGAAAATAGAACCGAATTAGAGAGCCGCAATTAAACGATTATCACCTAATTTATTTAACTAAAACAACTAATTAAAGTCGGTCTAGCTAAATAAACCTTTAAGCTCCACGCCTCATGAGATGACCGGTACCAAAAGACAAAATAAACTTAAACTGTTAAAACAAAATAATATACCAACATTCAAATTCAATTTCAGTATCTAAAATCATTTTCACGTTAAGATTTTGCAAACAAATAAATACGGCCCAACCACTAGCCCATTGGAACTTAAGTGGTCTCTGGTATAAATTCTAAAAATCAAACGCAGGTCTAAAATCAACATAAGCCCAAATTAATTTCTTGTACCAATCAAACGTGCTCATTTGTCATCATTTTTTTAACGAAAAGGATTTTTAAGTAATAAGCTACAAGTTGATTCTTAAATCTAAAAGAAAATAGGCCATGAAAAATAAGCTAAATGAAATCAGTTTTTAAAGAAACGAGATAAGCTAAGGTTGTTCTATGAAATGAGCTACTTTTAATAAGCTACAAGTAAAATATCGAAACTGTTTTATGAAAATATAAACTACGAAAATGATAATAGATTAAGCTACGGTTTTGGAAATACGCACTCATCCATCCTAACAAGCTCTCAATCTTTCAAGGAGGTCCCAAGCTTATCAATAAGCTAAGTAAATTAATACTCGTGGCCTCCTATTGTTAGATCGAATTGAGCATAAGGATAAGCTAAGCGGAAGACTAAATAAGCAAAAGAAACTAGATCGACTTAAAACAAAAGCTTGATCGGTTTGTTATAAGCTTAGATCCTAATCGACTAAGCTATGTAATAGCTTATTCGAAATCTGAAATAAGCTAGAAAAGCAGAAAATATCAATATGCTTAAACACACAGCTTATTCGATAATAAGCTAACACCAAAAGCTTATTTAATACTCAAAACTTATAAAAGAAACAAGGTAACGAAATCAATAAGCTATTAAATAGCTTATTAATTTTATTACTTATTATGAATAAGCTAAGATAACAAACTGAGAAATAAGCTTGAGGGAATAAGCCTTATTAAGGAGATAAGCTAAAAAGAAAAGTTAAAGAGATAAGCCATAAGAAAAATCAAGAGATAATAAGTACTTAAGTAACATCACCACAAATCTTCATCTTCATTAATATAATAAGCAAGTTCTACAATAATCACAATAAGCTGGAAATATAAAACTTGATATGATAAGCCGAATCTTAAAATTATAAAAGAGAATAAGCTAAAAAAAACTAACTACTACAAAAAAAACAAAAAAAAACGAGTAGTAAATTTTGAAAAGGAAAAGATCATTTTCAATATGGTGGAGTGTGCCCTCTTAAATAGCCAATGATTGGAGTGGTTATGAATCGATCCAAAAAAATGACAGCACACAACTTCTTAGATCCACCAATGGACTTGCGACGCGTGTTCCTTCCATTTACTTTATGATAACGCAGCAACTCACTTACTTGCAAATTGAAATGAAATTGCTATAAGTCTTGCCACGTGTCGAAATGTGATAAGCCATCAAATTTATAGTGCATTGTCATGTGATAGATCAAGAATTAATTCAGCAGCACGTGCTACATGACATCATGCACCATCTTTTATAAATTATATTTTGAGCTTATCATTGGGCTTTAGTCGGGCTTTGGCTGGTCCGACTCATAAAATGGGTTACGGGCTGGCCCAATAAAATCCGAGAGCACCGTTGACTTGTTTTCTCACGCTCTTTCCGATCCCGTGCTCGGTTTTGTCCGGTTTTGTCTTTATTTTTGTCCTTTTCTTGATATCCGTACCTGCACATACACAAACATAAAAACAAGTATATATTTGTCATTTTAATTATGTTTTTGGTTATTTGGGTCCGTTTTACAAGGTAAAAGATATGTATAAAATAGCGAATACCAACAACTCACCATCACTTTCTCCACCCATTATTGGGAATCCCATCCCTTAGAATTTACTCAAAGCACATAGTGATTCATGCCTTTGTTGTATCCACAACCGAACCCTCATTTTTAGGTTAAGAGATGAACTTCAATATATGTTTTCATATATTGAACATATGCTCTCACAACCACCAACAACCATCATCCTACCACCTCCACCATCTTCCCCAAACTAAACATACTCTATGTTTAGTTTCTCAAATAATTATCCATCCACCATTTTGCAAGCAAGTCCTATGGAGCTTTACTAGTTATAGGACTTTTTGTAGTTTAAAAATTTCATGTATGTTAGCATGTTATTTATTTTCCTTATGTATGCATGAGTGTGGTTCACACACTATTTTACTTTTAATGGATGATTATTGTTGGTTGCATTATTATTATGCCATATTTTTCCTTCTTGCTACATGTTAGAAATATTTGTATTGTTCTAACTCGTTTTTGTAGCCAAGAAACCATAGCTCGATTCCTTGGTGCCCTCAAAACAAGGGGGGCACACATCAGGGGGAGCATTCTATTTCCGTTCGATTTTATAGCAAACTCTCGACGATGCATTTTTGATTCTACAAAAAGGGGGAGAAATAACATAAAACTCACTAAATACTTGTTTAAAAATAATTTTACATTTAATGAGTTTAAATTTTATAATCATCAAAAAGGGGGAGATTGTTGATAGAAATAATGCCTAAAAACATTATTAATATTTTTCACATCTTTACGTTTTGATAATCACAAAATATAAAAACGTTCAATGTAAAATTAAACGTAAACAAGTAATTAGTAGTAATTTTTTTTTCGAATTATATCACTTAAAGGTATGAATAAATAAATGTTTAATATATTTTATGATCAAATAAATTTTTATTCAACCTCACACTTTTATAAAATGTTGTAAATATTTTTATAAACATTACAAAACATTTTCTACAATTAAAAAAAATATTTTATTCAAAATAAACATTTTGAAATTCAAATTTTCGGACTTAAAACGGCTAGAAAGTTCTAGAAAATTCTCCCTACACAAAAGGACAAACTGGAGAGCGCCCAGTCTAGGGCGGCCCCCTTAAATACACGGGCGGCCCCCTTATCTTTAAGGGGACCGCCCACCTATTTAAGGGGACCGCCCATAGGTAGACGCTCCTCCAGAATGTCCTATAAATACTGGACTATTCCCCACTATTTTCTCACCTTTTGCACTCATTCTTTCTGATCAAAAACAGCCCACACATCTCATTAAAATCCTTTGATCATTTAATCATAAAGCTTTGTTTCCAAGTGATCCAAGCTCAATTCCTCAAGTGCAAGAGAAGAATACTTCCATCATCAAGTGAAGAAGTATTACACCTCAAGTGTGTATTGCAATCTTGTTGCATCCATATCATAACTTGTAAATCATTTGTAAATCTTGTAAAGTTGTGTAGTAGATAGATCTTGGTGATTGTTGTAAGTATAGTTGAATCTTAGTGATTCATCCAAGTTGTGATAGTTAGGTGTGAAAGTAGAAGTGAAGTAGTGAAGTAGTGTGGTGAAGAATACTAAGGCGTGAAGAAGTTGTGTAGTTGTGAAGTTGTGTTGTGAAGTCGTGAAAGTAGTGAAGAAGTTGTGAAGTCGTGATAGATTGGTTCTAGCTAAGATTAAAACTCGACATCTAGCTTAGTGTCGGAAATTGATATAAGCGAAAGTTGTGTACGGTTTTCTTCGCCATAAGGGAGTTTGTTGACATAGTGAAGAAAACTCTCGAGTTAGGTGCTCGAGGAGTGGAGTAGGCCGAAGAGGTGCTTCGTAACCGAACCACTATAAATCCTTGTGTTGTGGTTTGATCTTTCTAACTCTCATCTCTTGTTTCTTTATTTGTTCTTACTTATTTATATTATTCATATTGTGCAAGTATTGAATTCACAAAAAGTCGAATCTAAGTTTTTATAAACAAACACAAACATTAAATTAAAAAGCGGTAAACTATTCAACCCCCCTTCTAGTTTTCCACAGAGTTGAAAAGTGAGAGGCTTATAAGAAAAGATGAAGGGTGTTTCTCCTACACTGGGATAGAAACCGGGTCAACTCATATGCTATCTAATTTCATTCGTTGATTTTCGGTATTGAAGTAGACATCATGGACCCAGTGATGCAAATACACAACCCCTCCTAGCCACTCAAGTACTTCTCAAAAAGTATTTGTTTCATTCTTACGGAGATTAAACGCATAATCTATCGACTTCTCATTCCGAGAATGTTGGTATTGAATAAAGGACATTCTGCTCCAGTCCTTGCTTACTAAAAGTGCACAAGAGTCTAGAGCCAAAATGATATTAAATGAAATATCTTTAGGACACAAAAGTACGTTTGTATTAAACATCAATGATACAAAAGGTACAATGATATATGTCTTCGTGACACTGCATGTCTATGTGACAATGCCAAAACATTCTGGAGTGATACTATCAAATAGTATTCATAATGATTGAATGGAAATCCTACCAGTGCTAACATCATGCCAACGCTGAACGTAGGTCACTATTTGAAAATGATTGCTTAATGATTCAAATACGTGTTAACTATAAATCTATGTGATCTAGTGGTTATGTGTTTCCTAGGGTAACACAACACTAAGTACACAAGATCAATGCTTATTTGGATTTCATGATCATATTTCCGCGTTCGTATCATCGAGATATTGATTTGATCATATTTTTTAAATATTTCATCGGGAATTTTCAAAGCATGATCTTGTGATGTATGAAATTCAAGGTTAATGTGGAAGATGGTTCTTACTCTGATAATTTTCCATTCATCTTCTACAACATACAACAACAACATATCCACCTTTGACAAGCATGACATCTTCAACAAATCTTTTGATGACAAAAGTTATCTTTGAACCTTCACGGGAATAATAGAAACCAAGTTTGATGGTTTGAGGGAGCTTATGGGTTATTTTGAGGGAGTATGTTTGTTTATAAAGGGGAGAATGTTTGATTCTTAGAGAGAAAAGAAATGAGTTCGATTTTAATTTCATGGACTTTAAAGGATATTCTTCACCCGGAGCTTACTTTGGAAGCTTATATGATCATGATGTTCATGATGGATCATAATCATCACGAGGGGGAGAAGATATAAGCTTGAAACTTAAAAAGTATATGAAAGGGGAGAAGATATAAGCAAGAAGATATGGGACAAATCAAGATAATAGGCAAAACAAAATTGAAGCTTAAAGAATTCATTGTGTTTTAAGTAGTTTGATCGAGAAGATATGTTTTATCTTCATGATTGGTGAGGATTAAAAGAAATGAGAGAAAGCAAAAACAGAATGAGAAAATGTATATATTGTTGGTGAGGATTGAAAGAAAAGAGAGAAATCAAAAACAGAATGAGAGATATTTTGTTTTTTTTCTTATTGATATGTTTCGAGGTTACATCATCAAATGTTTAGAATAAGTTATAGTGTTTCATCAAGCTTAAAGATTGATCAAGATAGCCGGTTCAACATTTGCATGAGATTACTTCAACAATATCATCATCGTCTTCAACAACAATTCATTCAAGAAAAAATCTTCGCAATCAAGATCACTACTTCAATATTCAAGAGATGGATATGTGATTGAGGGCGAGCTAAAAGAGTATGAAGATTCAAGGATAAAGATAAGTGTTCAAGTATTCTACAAAGCAATGCTCAATAAATATCATCGTGTTCAAGATCTTTCATCAGCAACATTATGTGAGTGAAATCTATTTTCAAGATCAAGTTCAAAGATAAAGATTTCATACAAGCTATTAAAGAATCAAGTTGCAAAAGAAGATCAAGTTAGCTTTTGAGAATGCTGATTTTGAGTTCGAGAGTAGAGTTGATACCTTCAGAGATAAAGAAATCTATCCTATTATATAGGGGGAGAAAATTTTATATGGGGAGATATACTACAAGGTCATTCTCAGCTTTCACAAAGAATTCTCAGCATTTTCGAGCTACACAAGAAAGAGATCCAAATCTATCCTATCATTACATAGGGGGAGATTGTTGAAATTAAAGATAAATTCCACATTTTGATGTAATAATAGAATATACATAGATTTAGGATCAATGTGCATAGAAGGAAATAATACAGGGACTACTATTGTATTTATAGTATACTTAGTTACATCTCTAAGTATAAATAAGGCATTAGACCACCATAATGATGTAACTCCTCCACACCAAGTCATTTGTATTAATATCAAATGAGAAAAGGTTAAGAAGTTCTCTCTCTAAACACACACACTAATTACACCTTGATCTACACATACTACATCTATCAATCAAGATCTTTTATGCTTAATAATAACTGACCCGATTACTTAAATGGGTCAGGTTCGGGTTGGAGTATTCTGACCTGCCAACTTGTCAACCCGAACCCACCAACCTGAACCCGACCCGAATTGCCACCATTATTTACCATTCATTTAATTATAAAATATGATATAAATCTATAAATCTATAAATCTATAAATATTTTTTGCCGCATTAAGTCACGCCTTAAAAATGCCATGTCCTCACGCCTCACGCTAAAGCTTGAGGCTTAGCTATGCCGCTACGCCACGCCTCACGCTATTTATAACTGTGATACTCACTCACCATCCACATCAGCGCCACCTTAGCTTTCTCTCTCCTCTCACTTCCCCCCACTCACACTTACATTTCATCTGTTTTGGTCATCACTCACTCACCTTTCATTAAAATACTCATTTTATACAAAATATATCCCATTAAAGACCCTACACACACTCACAAAACCAAAAAAAAAACATTAAACATTACCACTCACCAATGGTGAGTCACTCACCATTCACTCCTCTAAAATTGCAAACTCACTCGCGAGTTAAGGATGTTGTTTTGATTACTCTACACGTGAGTGGCTCACTCACCAAGTGAACTCACCGCTACTCCGATATAGCCTAAGAAACAAAAGTGAAAATAAATACAACAAACACTGGCCAATTTCGAACACCCGTCCAAATTATATATTATATAATTATATATTATATATTATATAACTATTATTGAACAACAGTTCCCTATGGATTCGTGAATCACGAATAAAAAATTCAGTACGTTATTTATATATATATATATATACATTTAGAAACCAAACGCATCCTACATTCCTACCGACGTAAAAAGAAAAAGAAAAATTAAACGCACCCTCAGTAAGTTACTAAAACGACCTTTAATTTTTACTTATTTACGACTTTTTTAGATAACAAAGTTTATTTATCAAATATGGAAGGTATATCTATCGATTCATTCCTAAAAAACATGTCGTTGAAAAGATCGTCGAATTACGAACAAAACGAGCCCAATATTGCAACGCTTCTGACGTAAGCACGATTTTATAAAAAAAGTTGAAGTTTAATATATATTTTTAAATTTTTTACATGAATAGTCCTTGAGGTTATCGGTTCGTTGCAAAGTTGGTCCTTGGGATTATCGGTCCGTTCTAAAATTAATCCCGCACGCTCCGTGACAACACGCGGATTACGATCCTCGTTTATGAAAAAAAAATTAGAAATGGAAAAATGAGAAATATTTTGCACTACTAAACGAAATACTCTGTTTTCCTTTTCTACCCCTTATTTATGGCGTGTTTGGTGTGTGGAACTTAATGTTGAGGAATAGAATGAAAGAATAAATAATTGTTTGTTTAAGGGTGTTGGATTCAAAATCAGCAATAATACCATTACTTATGGGTATTAACGAAAGAAGTCTAGTCTACTGGGTTTAGAGCTAGTTTTCTTCTTGTTCTTGATAAGTGCGCCCAAAACAAAAAGAAATCACATATTACTGGTTACTGTTTAGAGCTAAGTACGAAAATGGTCTTTGACCAAGAATGTGATTCACTTTATGGTCACTTTTCAATCTTCTTCCCAAACTAGTCATACTCAACTGCTCAACTACACTACTCCACTCAATGATCGTCACGTGTCAATTGTTTATTATTAAAGTACTAGTTGGTAGGTGGATGTTTTTTTAAATATTCTTTTGCTTTATAATAAAATTACAAATATACCCTTATTTGTATAAGCATCAAACACTTGTATCTTATGCTTTAATGATTATTTCATCATATTCTTTAGTAAACCACTTCATCACCACCACCTCATTATTACAGTCGGCCACCAACCACCACTCCTTCTTTACTCTCGACTGCTCACCACCTCGACTCCTCCACTCTCGACTGCTCACCACCTCGACTCCTCCAATCTCGTCTGCTCACCACCTCGACTCCTCCACTTTCATCTGTTGCCGTCGGATCTCACACCGCCTGGCGTGACAAATCCGACAAATGGTCAATAGGTAGCAGTAAAGCTTTTTTTTACGCAGTTATATAATACATATCCACCAACCACTTCTGGGTAAGTATGAGTACATGATGGACACCAAACAAGTCATACCCCACATAACTTTTCTATCTGGCTCACATAAAGAATAAGAGTATCATGTTTCATCATTTCCCAGTGACTTACATAAAGAATAGGATTCGAAGAAATGAGGTTTGTTTTCCTCTTAATGATTCAACTTTGATATATACATGATCAGATACAAAATTTTATGACAAGGGAGATGTCATCTACTCCTCAACGTCATCTTGCAAGAAAGGGGCCACTTCATCGTTCAGCTTTGAGCGACCTCCTGTGTTAACCGCCACAATCTTTTGTTCTTCGGCTTTACCCCGCATCACAGTATAGAACCCAATTACAACCACGATTGATCCCAACAAACTGCACAAAACTTTCAAGCATTTAAAAAAAGTACTAATATGCGATGCCAACTAACATAATGGGTGGGCTAATATTTGTTTGGAAAAAGATGGGTAAGTATGAGTAAGTGATGGGTCTAGTTGGTTTAACCCGAAACACTTTTTATCCGTCATTGGTGGTGGTGGGATAGGGCGGCGGTGACTGGTAATGATGAAGGAGGGAGTGGTGACTGGTGATGGTGAGGGAGGGAAAGAGAGAGAAAAGAGATAAGAAAATAAGGGTATATTTGTCATTTAATCCAAAACCCAAACTCAAAGTCATGTACTAAAGACACGTAGCGTACATTGAGTGGTTGAGGAGTTGAATATGACTAGTTTGGGAAGAAGATTAAAAAGCAACCATAAAGTAAATCACATTCTTGGTCAAAGACCATTTTCGTACGTAGCTCTACTGTTTATGATTTTTTATGTTTTCTCAATATCTTGATAGGCCCTTATTCTATATTTATCATTTTTATAATTTCAATTAATACTTAATTTTGATTTCATATCTAATACCAATTACAAAACAAACAACATCTATACTACATTATAAAGCATTTAACACATAATCTTGAATGTTGAAAAATTAACTAGTGCAAATTCTTATGCACATTGTACAACATTTTATGCAACCAATAAAATTCTGCAAACAATATGACACCCTCTTTAAAAGCCATAAAAAAGGCTGTTACATTAAGTAATCCAAGTTATAAAGCATAATGTACAATCATTAAGAGCAACCAACAAATTAAGTAATCTAAGTTATTAAGCATAATGTACAATCGTTAAATGCAACATTTCATCACAAACTGGACACTCTCTCCTTATTAAATGTCAAAAATTAAGTAATACAACTTACTGTACAACATTTGATGCAAACAATAAAATAACAAAATGATTTTTAACACACATCTTTCTCCTTATTCAATGCAATTTTTTTAAGTAATACAAATTCTTATGAACGTTGTACAACATTTTATGCAAACAATAAAATTCTGTCACATATCTCTCTCTTCATTCAATGCAAAAAATTAAATAATACAAAGATTGATGCACATTGTACAATCTTTAATGCAAACAATAAATAGTTGAAATTAAATAATATAAACATTAATGCAATATGTACAATTAACCAATTCAGAACACATAACCACACCAGTTAGATTCGCATATTCAGATGATGATGGTTGTGTCAGATATTTCAGTTTGTGGTGATGGTGTTGATGGCCGTGAGTTTAAATAATAGTGGATATTAAATTATTTGCATTGTTATTGCATATTTTAATTTTAATTTGTATTTATTTGTACAGTTATTGTTAAAAAAGTGTTTAACCGGATAAAATTTGCTTACCGCAAAATATAGTCACATTGTACCCCGTCGCATTGCGCGGATACCCTGGTAGTTTTATCCGATTAAATTTTTTCTCTCTCCAAAACTTTTTTGAAACCAGTACCAATCCAAATCCGAATCCGATTCCAATCCAATCTACTTACAAAAGCACCCTTACTTTTATCTTTTGGGTTTTTCTAGCATGTGCCCCAGGGGCACATGTTAAGGTGGGGACATCAGGCTGTGTGTCACAGCTTGATTGACCAGCAGTTATTTATAGGGCCTGATAATGATTAATAACAATAACTGCTGATTAATCAGAAGCCTGTGTCTCCACCTTAACATGTGCCCTCTTATCTTTTCTATCCCTCCCACATATCAACCTTCCAGAAGCTGCTGGGTATTCTTTCTTGTGGCCGGGTAGGTCCAATTTGTCACTGTGTATCTTTTATGCACACCAACTGTTTGATATAATTTCCTATGAAATTACAACACTTGATGGTAATATATGCTGGTAGATTTACAATTAAAAATATTCAGAAATTATTTGGTGGGTTGAGATATCTATGATTAGTATATTTATGTGGGCTTATTTTGTGTTTTAAAGTGTGCTCATTTAACTTGTAGAATTTGCCAAACATTCATTGCACTTATCTGGATATATGTTTTAAGTATGTTTTAAGTGGTGCATAGATAATATTAATGGTTCATGTTACACATGAAAATGATGAGCTATCGCGACTATTTGGTGTTATACGTGTAACTTTATTTTATTGTTTACAGAGGTACTGTATTGTATGTGTGTGTTATAGAGTGTGTATCGAGTATCAATACATATTAATTCTCTCTTTCATTGTTCTACTGATGATAAAACTATCAAAAAATGAAACGATGTTAAGTTGTGATCTACAATTTTGGTGCTGTCATTATGTATGTATCAATAAGTTTTGATCTTGCTTGTTTACTTTCTACAGCTGATATGAGTTGCAACTTGATTTCACCTGAGTTGGGAAGTACCTCCTTCTTATGCAAACAAACATTTTTATCTCCCAAGATTGGCATTTTGAGATATAGTTCACAACAAGACCTCCAGTTCCTTGATTCTTTAAAGGTATGCCATATGTTTACTATAACCTGGCTTGTGTATTGAGCGATTTACATTTTGAACCATGAGTATTTGACTCTATGGTTTTTGCAGCAAAATAGCTATTGTCTTGGGAAATTGCTAAGGTCACACTTTGGTATGTAAGAATGACGCATTTTGCACTAATTACGGAAAAATAAGCTCACAGCACCCTTGTAGTGTTAGGTCTTAATTAAAATCATGTAAGCAAGTGTAGACGTGTAGTTTTCTACTTGCATTTCTGTCAAAGATCCTGACAAAAGATATCTGCAGTTATTTAGAAAGTCCGTAACTCGTTGTCTATTTGCATCTAAGTTGCTCCACCCTATGAATCTGCATGTATATCACATAAATTAAGTACAATTTGAAACATTGTATTCCACTGATTATCAGAGATGTCTGTCTTAAAGGTTGCATCATATCTCCCAAAGGGGGAGATTAGGGACCAGAGTCTGCAACCAGCTAACCAATATGTTTCTGTGATGCATGCTCACCTTCTCCCTTCGGCCCATTACCTGATCAGCATTCATTGACCGTTTAGTCTCACACACTCTTTACTTAATGTGTAATTAGAGGTGGCAATTCTGGCTTGAGTAATGAATCAAAAATGGGTTTGTGTTGAAACAGGTCGTTTTCTAGTAGGGTTGAAAGGGCAGCGTGTACCCTTTTTTGTTCATTTCTGATAAATAATAGCTGTGTTAATTATTATACCAAAAACAAAATTATTACAATAATAATCGAAATCCTTCAATAAGACAACTAGGAGATTGTATGCGCTAAAATTGGATTTTCGGCCTGTTTCCCCCCTTTAACACATATGACCCCTTCCTCCTTTAGCTAGTTCTTTGATTTTAGCCATTTGACTCTTTGCACTTAAAAAAATCCCAAATCGAACCATTTGTGACTAACTGGGTGGAAGTTGCTACCGTTGTTTGCAGCCAAATACTCTCTTTTAGTGAATGGGACTGATGATAAATTCATTCATTTTCTTGCAGTTTGGTGGCAAGAAATCCAGACATCAACAGATATCTAGAGTTTCATCACCTAATCTATGCAGGACATGTTCCTTGGTGATTAATTGCAGCGATAATCCTCAAAATGTTGATTTGCCACGTTACTTTTCCAAGAAAGAAAAGAAGCCTTTTCCTATACCCATTGTGGAGCTCCGGCGAGCCGCCAGGGAGAGGATGAAGAGTAGCAAAGGCCAGCCTAAAAGATCTGCCCCTCCTCCAAAGAACGGGTTGTTGGTTCAAAGGATGATTCCTCTTGCATATGCCGTCTTAAATGCAAAAACATCTTTGATCAACAATCTCAATAAACTCATAAAAGTAGTTCCAGTTCAGGCCTGCAAGTAATTCACATGTTCTACTACACATTTAACAAAAAACCTTAATTTGGACCTTGTTTACTTTTCAATGGGTCGATTCGGCATTGTTTTATGTCTAAATGCTTGAATGGGTTAGACACTATGTTAGCTTTACTTTAGAGGAAACAATTTAACAGGTGGTCGAAAGTTGCCAGTCTATTTTCAATACCTAAAGCCTCCTATAGTATTATTTTAAGAAACTAGATTATTGTTAAAAACCTTAAATAATATATAATGTATATAAATGCAGAAATTTAGGACAGAGTGTTTTGGGTCAACCTAATTGACCCAAATCTGTTCAAAAGTTACATGTTTGACAGTTGCCTAACATGCTCGACCTGCCCGTTTTGCCACATCTGCCCATGATGCATCCATTTTGTTTTTGCTATATGGCTGCCTTTCGTCCTTTTTTTCAGAAGATGTTTAATCGTTTTTCCTTCTGGCAGGTATTGTAATGAAATTCATGTCGGACCTGTGGGCCATCCCTTCAGATCATGTCAAGGCCAAAATTCTTCAATCCGGAATGGAAAACACGAGTGGGTAGATGCTATGGTAGAGGACATATTCATTCAAATTGAAGCCTTTCACCTCTATGATCGTTTAGGAAAACGCATCCCTCATGAAGAAAGATTTTCAGTCCCTAGACTGCCAGCACTAATTGAGCTATGCATTCAAGCAGGAGTTGATCTACCCGATTTCCCCACAAAAAGAAGAAGAAAACCCATTATTCGAATCAGCAAAAGCGAATTCATTGATGCTGATGAAAGTGAATTACCAGATTTACCCCCAGAAGAACCAAAACCTGTTTTACTGGCTGAAATACCAGATTGGGAAATAATACCTCCATCTAATGAACAAGAAATAGTTTCACTTGCAGAAGAAACGCTCCAGTCATGGGAGAAAATGAGGTCCGGAGCTAACAGATTAATGAAAATGTACCCTGTGAGAGTTTGTGGGTACTGTCCCGAGATCCATGTCGGGCCCACTGGTCATAAAGCACAGAACTGTGGGGCATTTAAGCATCAACAGAGAAATGGGCAGCATGGGTGGCAGACGGCGGTGCTTGATGACTTAATACCACCAAGGTATGTGTGGCATGTTCCTAATTTGCAGGAGCCCATGTTGCAGAAGGAGCTGAGGAATTTTTACGGTCAAGCACCGGCGGTGGTGGAAATCTGTGTGCAGGCTGGTGCTGCTGTACCGGAACAGTATAAGCCTACAATGAGGTTAGATGTTGGGATTCCGAGTAGTGTTAGGGAGGCAGAAATGGTGGTCTAAGTTTGTCATCGTTTTGGTATTACTCCGTATTGTGTTACAAAGCCATGTATAATAGATATTTCATCCACCCATTTTTTCACAAAATAGTTTATTTAGTTATAATTTGTTACTAGCGGGTCAAATGGGTAAGACTGCACCTTTAGATTATACTGAAACCAGTCAGAAAGATATAATCACCCAAGTTTGTTTCAAATGCATATAGCCCCCTAATTCTAAAAGATGAGCTATTATTTGGAAGTATATTAATTCTGAGCATATGTAATGCAATAAATAATTAAACTATTATATTGACCAAAAGTATTTGCGAGCAACATGACCCTTACGAAAAGGAAGATCATATGCAAGCAACGAGACCCTTATGAGAAAGAAGATAATCTGCGCACACCACATTTACTTCCTACGCAACAAAACGATGGCTTTTGGCAATTTTACTCTTATACACCAATGAAAACAAGTGAAATGTAGGTTTATTCAAAACTGAAGTTTGTTGTGCGTGAAATAAATCGTTTTGAAAGCAATCACTTCCCTAGTTGCGAGAATCCTTTTGTTAGCAATTTTCCAGGTTGGAAAATTTTCTCTTGTTGATCTGCTTCCAGTTCCTATCAGTAGTCAAGAATAGCACTAGGATAGTTGACATTAGCATGGCAATATATATGCTAACTTTTAATTCTTTATTCTTCATATGAAAAAAATTACTAGGAACTGCGTTAGTACAGGACTAGCATAAATAGACAATTTTTATATTCTAAATAGTTTTGATCTAGTTAAGTTACATAAATAGCCAATTTTACACAACACAATTAGAGAATACTCCTTTGCAACAACCTTATTACAGGACTAGCATATAATCAAAATTATTTAATCATCAAACTAAAATAATACACATATAGGGTATGTCTAATCACTCTAAGTGACCTAGGGGTCACGCGTATAACCGTCTTCACAATAGGTTTCGGTCTAGGACTTCGTTGGTAAACATTTTGGGCTGGTTAGGGAAAAGTTTGGGCACACGGATTCAACGGACACGCCACATACATATAAGTAAAGACTTGTCCTCCCCAATTAACATAAGCTGGGAAAACCTCATCCTGTTACCGATGACTTACCGATGACTGATGGCATGGTTTTGTTTAAGTGATTTCTTAGTATATATACATGTTAGCCTTAATTTTATTAAGTCAAACAAGAATCTAATCGGTCATCTTAGTTATTATTAGTCCTAGTTTGTAATAAGCTAGTCGGGTTTAACGGGTTCAGACTATAAGCTAATATTGTCCACGTTTCCGGCCAAAGCCCACCAAAATGCCAAGCCCGGCCCAAAGTAAGCAAAGCCCAACGCCATATGTGGCTTGGACTATAAATACCATTTTTCCTCATGTGGAGAAGGGTGTTGGTTACCATTTGGTTCTATGTGTAATCTTCCATTCTCTCTTCTTTCTCTGTAGCTTTTTCTCTCTAAACTTCTCTCCCTCTCTCTCTAAGATTTAGAGAATGTTTCTTTTCCACTTAATGAGTGGGCCTAAACCGTTAATTCATTTTATTTGGGAGGTCCACAAAAAAGTCCCTCTCTCAATTAAGTGGCTAATTTATATAATCCTTCAAGCCACTTAATTTAGTAAACAAGCCCTTAGACTAGTTTTGGTTATGATATGGATTCGAGTTGGGATAACATGTGGTATCAGTCGCCAAGGGGTTGATTGTGATTGCCTTTTGTGGATTGAAACAGCTTATAAGAAGCTTATTCAAGTGGTTTTGGCTTATTTTTGTTTTGGCTTATTTTTCTTTCTTTTAGTTCGTTCAAAGATTTAGTTGTTACGTTTCATGTTAGATCGTTATAGACTAGTTAAGATTCACGTTTGTAGCTAAAAATTAATTAAAAACCGCTTATTTTGAGCTTATTTTCGAATATAGTGGTTTGACCCTTTGAATATAGCGGTTTGTCACAAGTAGATAGCGGTTTGACAGGCAAAATATAGCGGTTTGAGTAAACATTATAGTGGTTTGTTGCTTCAAAAGTAGCGGTTTGTCTAAAACTTGCATACTACTTATTAGCGGTTTGATACTTTTGAGTAGTGGTTTGCACCAAACTATTCTAGTGGTTTGATCATACTTTCAAGTAGTGGTTTGCCAAAGTACACTAGCGGTTTGATCATACCTCAAAGTAGCGGTTTGTCAAATTACACTAGCGGTTTGAGTCAAATTACACTAGCGGTTTGAATCAAGTTTATCTAGCGGTTTGATACGTTCAAGACTCGCGGTTTGAACTAAATTAGACTAGCGGTTTGACCAAGGGCGAACAACAATTTGATTAAGTTCTACTAGCGGTTTGATAATTCACACTTAGCTGTTTGGACACATGTTTATCTAGCGATTTGACAACAAAGAGTTCTCCAAGTTACAAGCCCTAGTTCAAAGTTACAGTTTTGGTCCTTCAAAGTTCAAATTCACTACATCAAACCTTATAACATCGAATCATTAACAAGTTAATCCTTAATCATTCAAAAACGTCAAAAACTACAATTACAATCAATACATCATCTTAAGTTCCGGTATACATTCACAACAACAACAAAATGTCTAATACCAACAATAATTTGCAAACTCAAACATCAAGTGCTCTTCATAATGCCATCATGGAAGCTAGTGGTAAAGATTGTCCTCCAATGTTAGCACCTGGTAACTACGTTCAGTGGAAATCCCGAATCAAGAGATACATTGACACCAAACCAAATCATGAGCTTATTCATTTCTGTCTTAAGAATCCACCATACCAATACAAGTTTAAATCTAATTATGCTGATACAACACCTGCTACACCTGGTAATGATGGTACTCCACAACAACAACCATTGGGAGAGGTAATGGAAACATTTGCAACTGTATCAGAAGACATTTAGAAATGGATCACTGCTGAAGCTAAAGCTGTTCAGATAATTCTTACGGGAATTGATAATGATATCTACTCAACAGTTGATGCTTGTCCAAATGAAATGAAGATGTGGAAAGCTATTGATGTAACAATCCGTTATTTCAGGTCATTTTACGACTCAATAATTTCCATTTTTTATTTATAGACTTTTACGCGTTTACTTTTAATTTTTATCGTTTAGTTAAATCGCGTAAACTAAAAATCAACATTCAACGTAAACCGTCATCAAACAAATAAAAGTTTACGTCGAGCAAGTGTTATATAATTATTACGAAGATAATTATTGACTTTTCATATTTTATTTTTATCGGTTACGTAAAACGTTTACGTTTCGCAATAAAATACATTTGTGCATACATGGAAGCATCTATGCCTATCTATACTTCAACAAATACCCAATACTCAAAAATTAAATCATTCTACACTTAATAAACCATAGGGCCGGTTCTATATACAAGCAAACACAACAAATAACTATTAAACCTCCACTAAGGTCATTTCATTCTAGTTATTACCCAACATGTAAACCTTAAAAACATTTTTCCATAAATTGTCTAATCCCTTGTTCTCTCCTTGTACCCAAACCGTTCCCTCTTCCTAGGGAGGAGGAGAGTTCTTACACCTTGTCCTTAAACTACCTCTAAGTCCATGGTTTGTGTAGTGGTTTAGCTTAATATTTCTAGCATAAAAGGAGGCCCCTAGTAAGACTTAACACACACATTTCACTAGCAAATTAATCAATTTTCTCTCTTGTTTTCTTACTAAAAATCCATGGCTAAAAATTAGTGCACAAGAAGATTTATAGTTTTTGTTCTAGCAAGATTGCAAGTATACTAGTATAATTAGGGTTAATATATAAGACATATCAAGGGTATTTGGAAGCTTGGGTTTCATTGAACAAGGGTTTAATACAAGAAGAAAATTAGGGTATTCAAAGGAAAGTTGGGGTTTTCTTACAAGTATTTTGGGTTGAAGAACTAGGGTTTCGATTTAGTGTTTACATCTTCATTCAGTCATATAAGGTCCATTACAATCTCTACACTTTTATAATTACTTCATTGATTTACATACATATTGTTATATTGTTAATCACCACTTAGGATTTATTTTATAAAGTTATAAAACAAAACAAGCAGGTTATAATCTAAAAAGCATTTAACCATTGTGAATAGGCGTTTAAAATGTATTATAATGCAAGGACATATTTTATACAAGTATTAATTAATTTACATAATTAATTGTTACAATTTATTTTTATAAATCTATAAATAAATAATTGACGAGGACATTTTATTTGGACTTTTGGATATAGTTTAATGGACATAAATGTGAGGGCATAAAATATACACAAGATGTGCTATTAATTAAATTAGAGGACTTATAATAATTAAATTATGTTAAAACTTGTAAATACAATTTATAAAACATATAAATCTAGACAATTTGTTTAATATGTGAAAATACGAAATTTTAAAAATTGTATAGGCTTGATAATTAAATAGTACATTTTATGAGGATTCCGTGCATATAAGGAACTCGAAAAACGAAGTTATAACGAATGAGATACGATTTTTGTAAGGTTAAATATATAAAAAGTATTTTTATGAAAGCAGTTTGATGTTACTGTTTCGGTACAGATTTTTATAAAATCTGTGACCATCTTATTTTGATAGATCATCTCGACACGATGTCGTACATATAAAGAACTTGAAAAACGGAGCTATAACGAAGAAGTTACGATTTTCCAAGATTACGATAATTAAATATATAAAAGTGTTTTTATAAAAGTTATTTTATATAAACTGTTAGTGTTTTGGACCTGATAAAATTTATAAACATTTTATTTTGTTAGAACATCTCAATACGACATCGTGGATATAAAGAACATTAAAAACGGAATTAAAACGAATGATTTATGATTTTTACTGTTACTGTACAGAATTATATAAATTCTATCAACATTTTATTTTGGTAAATTATCTAGTCACGAATTCGTACATATAAAGAACGCGTAAAACGGAGTTAAAATGAGAAAGTTATGAATTTCTAAAGATTTAAATACACTTTTTATTTTCTGCATTTACATAAAATTCACTAAAGTTGTTAGAAATTTTAAAAGTGGTTTACGAGTGTTTTCGGGTCCGTTTGGGCGATAAAAATATTAAGAAATAATGTAGTACTATTAATATAATATTTATACATGTTTTCAACTTTATAAATATTATTTTATAAATTAATTAAACAATTTATATAATATTATTATATAAACAATAAAAATATTAAATCAAGTATTATTAACAAATAATCAACTATTGGACAAAGATTATATTTTTACGGATACATATACAAGAACACTTTTTTATCAAGCACACTTAAATATTGTTTCAACTTTTATAAATTAAACAAAAACTATTAGGTGGTGATATAACTCTATAACTTATAATGTTGTATTTATATTAATTACATTATATACTAATCACGGCCTATAAATTAATTAGGTTGCATTCGGATTTCACGCGACGATTCACTCATTTGATTTATTTAATCAATTCATTCACTAGAGGTGAGTTCATAGCCCCATTTTATACAATTCCAATGATTTATGTTAGCCTCAATTTATTGAGTCGAACAAGGAAGCTCGGTCACTCTACGATGGAGCTTCGGTCTTTAATTAGTTAATGTTGTAATAGGGATAATATCGGGAATCGGGCTCGATAGTTAATCTAATATTGTATATGTTTCGGGTTTAATCCCAAGCAAAACCCGAGCCCGGGTCCTAGTTAAATATCCCGCGCGTACCTTCAACGCGACGGGGTATATATACTTTTTCTTCTTTAGAAAAAGTAAGTTGTTCATTTATCCAAAAATATCTTTTCTCATTTCTCTCTCCTCTTTCTCTCTCTAAACAACTCACCCTCTTTCTCTTTTCTTGTTCGATTTGTGTGATATATATGTTATGAAGTGTTAATCGGGATCCTACAATTGGCACCAGAGCATAGGGGGAATTCGTGTTGTTAATCACTGATTCGAGTGGTGAATAAGCTCAAATTTTCGTGGCTTATTTTTGAAGAAAAAGGCCACAGATCAAAATTTTTTGGGCTTATTTAGTTGTTAAACTTGTTCTATTCTTGTTCTACATGTCAAACCAATGATATTGGTACCATTCCATGAGATGCACAAGCTACTAGATCGATTTTAAAGCCAAAAAAGGTATGGTTTTTTTTTTCGTGTTCTAGGCGGCGGTTTGGTCCGATTTTGATGTTCCACAAGAAAATTCGTGTTAGTATATGTTTAATCATCTCCTACCAACTTAGTTTTAAGCATACAAAGCTTATTTGCGTGGTCAAATAGCTTAATTGGTTGAAAATTGCTTATTTCGAGATGAATGTTCATGGTGGCGGGTTGGTTATTATATTATTTTCTTGGTGGCGGTTTGACAAAAAAAAAAAGTAAGACTAGATCCACATATTTAAGGAAATAAGTAGTGGCGGTTTGGACCAAGTCAACGTTGGTTGTTGAAAATAATATTTTATTGGCGGCGGTTTGCCCTTCTACACGGCGGTTTAGAAAGGTTAAGCCGGCTGGGGTTGATTATTGTGAGCAAAATGAATTGTTTACTCTGCCTAAAAATTCAAAAATCCACGGCGGGTTGACAATTTTCTAAGTGGCGGTTTGTTAAAGTAGGCGGCGGTTGAGAAAGTTAAAAACGGCAGCGGTTTGCTTATTTATTTATAGGCGGCGGGTTGCTATAATAGCCGGCGGTTTGGTGCAAAACAAGGCGGTGGGTTGCCTAAACTTTGGTGGCGGGTTGGTCACTAACTAGGCGGCGAGTTGCCTACATTTTGGTGGCGGTTTAGTGGCAAAAAATTTGGCGGCGGTTTGGTCACATTTTAAGTGGCGGGTTGCCAAAGGAGGCGGGTTGCCACACAAAAAACATAGTTTTGACTACCTAATTTCTCGAAAAAAATTTCGACTCTTACGCAGAGGTCGATTCCGGCATCAGGAGGGCTGTGACCGACTTGGCATGTGACCGAATTTGGGAATATTATAATCAAAACAAAGAACAACAAACGAACACAACAATCATACCATAACAACATACCACTCAAACATCAACACTTAATCCCAAAAGATCTGAAAGATTCACTTAATTGACAAATGGCTAGAGATTTGGATTAAGATGACATGTGGTTTACGAAGAGGATTTTGGTATCCTTAGTTGCAATTGAATGTTGGATTTACAAAAGGCGTCTAAAACTATATTTCATCATCGTGACGTTCTTTATTTTTATCGATTGTTGACTTGCTTGAACGTATTCAGTTATGGATTAAGACTAGGATTATTAGTTTTCCAGCGGTCAAGGGGTGGTTGGATGAAGACCTGGAATACATCACTTAATGGAGTTACGTGGTAGTACGCAGTGTCACAGCAAAATGTCGATGTGGATAATTTCAAGAGGGTGTTGTACTTCTTATACTTTTGATGGAGTATAAGGTACTTAGAGATTTTCTTCTGCACCGTTCTTCAATCAACAACAGTGCAAGATTAAGTAACAAATTTGGGGGATTTTACTTCAGTTTCAAGTTTGATATATCGGGTTTACTTCACCATGTGATCACGACAATAGCCTACAGAATATGAGGTTGGTAAGTTAGCCAGAGAGTTTAAAAGGGTGTGATGTAATCAGCACTATCTCTAGGGTTTTTTTGTGCTATTCCAAGGAACAAAAGTTACTTCAACAGTCTAAGCAAATCTTCAAAGTTCTTCGATGACATTCATTCCAAGACCTTGATTATACCAAGTGTTTCTTGTTCTTGCTCATCCCTTCGTTTTCTGAATGCATAGAGGTAAGGATTCTTTTGTATATTCCATGATTTGTGCTTATGACAAGAACTTTCTCGAGTATATGAATGTACCTCGACAATGATGCTTCCGAGAGTTCGCAACCATCTGGGGGAAATGTGTACATCCGGATTAATTGGACTTTGATGTTTACATGTAACTTTCCAGGGGGATGTAGTGTATATCTTCATCTAAGAATGGTTTGTGAAGTATTCGCATACATGAGAATAACAGATGGCTGATTTTTCGATGCACCCCCGAATGATATTCTCCAAGCATGATGAAAGAAGCAGTGGTCGTTGGTGTGGTTTGACTTTCTACTAAAATTTCGCTGTGACGTCAATGACAAGTAGAAGATTAGTTCAAGCTACTCAATGTTTCCAGAATCGGCTTAAGATAGGGATGTGGTTTGGGGGAGGCTGATTCAGAAACTTCGCCAAAAAGGAGTTATGAAGAAGCTTTTACAGACATGCTGCATGAATTGGGGGGGATGTTAATCAGTTCATGCATACTAACACATGGTTCGTACAAGTTAAAAGACAATGAAGATCCAAGCTGGAGTACAAGTTTCAAGACAAGGAGAACTCAGAAGACATCTTCAGCATTGGAAACACTTTGGAAGACTTTATTTTATTGGTTGTATTTGTACGGATAAGAACATTGTAAGTAACTTTCCGTATGTCCGCATATTGGGGAAGATTGTTAGCATTTAAATTATGGTGACATACTTGGATGTACAAGTAGTTTATTCTATAGCGTGACACGTATGGACTAATATGACAGCGATGATAGTTATTGTGTCACTAGGGACTTTATAATACTCCCTCCATACTTCCATGGGGGGGAGAAGTTCACTTTTGTAAAAGTGAGTGTGTGTGTCTTCCTTATATCTCTCTGAAGCACACACACAACCAACTCTACTCACTCTTTCTTTTTTCTTTTTCTCTTTTCTCTCTATCTCTTTTACCTTTTCTCTCTATAATGAATAAATTCATTTTCCACTTTACTCGGCCTCCAGATCGTTGTTTCATAATGGTGTGTGTTCCAGAACAAGCTCGATGGCTAAGGATATGAAAGAGAATTGGCACTCCTTGTAAGTACTTCAGAAGCGGTACAAACCTACCAACAACAACCTTCGAACTTCTTCAAACTCCAGGACAAGATGAAGGATACCACACCTAGGTATAAACAACGACGAGTCAGTCAGGGCAGTTTGGGAATCAAAGGTGATGACTGTTGCTGGTGGCTAGGGAAACAGTGGGCTGAGTTTTTTCTTTTTTTTTTTTATTTTTCCGGTAGTTGCAACAAAAATGGGGATTACAGTGACTTTATCTGCAAGGGATTTGGACATACTATGCCAGGGAATGAGGAAAGCCAAAGGGGTTAAGGGACTACGCGTATCACAAGGAGAAGATGATGATGTGCAACAAGTAACAAGGTGTTCCACTTCAAGCTGAGCAAGCTGATTGGCTAGAAGAAACGGATGAAGAGATTGATGAACAAGAATTGGAAGCACATTACAGTTACATGGCAAAGATCCAGGAGGTCTCACCTGCGGAATCAAGTTTACTGTAAGCCATTGGAAAAGGTACAAACACTCATGATGACAATGTGTTGTTTGCCAATGTGAGACGGACATTCTGAGCAAACCTGGAATCCATTAAGATTACATATGTTTTGGAGTAAGGATGATAGCAATGTCCTTCATGATTCATCAAATTTATGACTAATGATAATAGGATGATCAAAAAATGCGACTGAGTGTGTTGATGAGCGTGATGCGCTTGCTAAGTTAATTGAAATTTAATGTGATATGAGGAAAACAAACGTTTTAATGAATTAAAGAAAGGAACGCCTTCATTGGACTCAAGAATGATGGAGTGCCAAAACTAACCTTGAGGACGGTCTGTAGGGCTCTGGGGGTGGTACTAGCAGTCGGATAGTTCTCTGATTGCACTTCAGGACAAACAGACTGAGATTTAGAAGTACACGGCCTTAAATGCCTATCGAGTGAGTATAAAATACTTCAACAAAGTTAAATGAACACTCTAGGACTAATAGCTATTTAAAGATATTGGAAATACAATAAGGGTTAAAACTAAATCCTATGAAATTTCAGGTTGTAATCTGAATACCGTGAGCATATGTCAAAAAGAGTCTGTTAATAGGTCACAATTTGAAGGTCAACTCAAGGGAGAAAACTAAGGTTATTGGATTTAAAGATTATAGGAAGGGAAAAAGACATTGACACGATGATTGAAATGGACAAAACAAATAAAAGTCTTTTAATTTAAATTCTTTATTAACGCAATCAGTCAATCAGACCATACACATGTTAGACACCCCAAATGCGGCAACGGATCATGGTAGATCAACTTTGCTAATCCAAAGTACTCAAGAAAAGTGCAATCTGAAAGCTCGTTTGTATGAGATCCCATATGATACTCTGATCCTTGCTAACAGATTTTGTCCGATTGGGATGACACGTGACTCTTGAAAAGGTGAGTGGATCAAAAAATTGGATAAAGACAAAGTGAAAACCCGTATAATTACTCATATCAAAACAGTCTTTATGAAACTTTAAACCCACCATCCAAAAGTCATATTCTGGATTGTTGGAACGGCGGGGTGGGGGTTGCTGCTAAAGAAGTTAGGCAGGTCAATGTGGAGAAAAAACGTTTGTTGGCCAAAACCATAACATTGCATAAAAAACGTATGGCTTTCTACCCATGTCTAAATCATTAGTAAAAGTAGACTTTCTTTATAACGAAGTGACAAACAATTCAAATGTTAGAACCAAGATGTCAACAAAACGTGGTCTATTCATTACTAGTAGTGCATTTCCTAACCCAACTGCTAAGAGTATGAAGTTTGATCAAAATCTTATTAATGCCTCTTTCAGACAAAACAATACTAGAACAGTCATTGTTTATTCATTGAACTAAAAAGTGAAATGATGACGATTTGGAGTACGTTTACATTCCCTTGAAAATGGTAGCTTGACGAACTTTGAATTCAGAAAAGGCTGATTTTTCAAACATTATATGATCTACTTCTCGAAGAGTGTGTGTCTAAAGATGTCACATGTTCATATTTGCATTTTGTCTGATTTTTAATGCTAATACTGAATTGCAATGCTTATATCTTACATAAGTTTAAGAATGTGAATGTCTTGCAACAAATGCTTTCGAACAAAGAATCTGGTTAACAAAGAAAGTTCATAATAATTTGTATGAAAAGTTTTGCTAAACTTGAAAACACTCGATTTCTCTTGAATCTTTGCTTTACAACATTGTAAATGAAAACCGAATGAAAACAACCCTAGTTTGCAAAGAAAATGGCTTCAAATGTATTTCGAAAAGAACGTGAACCAATATAATGGAAATCCAAGATTTGAAGCTCAAATGCAAGACAAAGAACTGGTGATTAATGAGTTTAAGAATATTTTGGTAACAAAAAGGAAAGTCTGTTGGAAACTCAGTTTGATAAACCATTGTTGTTCGACAACCATTTGCTCAACGGATTCAAACCATCAGTTTTTGGAAAACCGACTCCTTTTTCATATTCTCTGAAATGAGAAGTTTTCAAACGAACAGTCGGTTAATAAAACTAATGTGTCGGATGGTTTATTTAAAACTGTCACTCAACAGATTTGCCTAAGACAAAGAAACCAGCGGTTCGAACACAAATGTGCTTGAACCAGGTGTATAGAATTGACTCTACCACTACACAAAACTAGAACACCACAGTTGCCTCATGCTTCTAGGAATACTAATCCTCACATGTCTAAATCTTCAGGAGTAATTCACAGTACTAGTATTAGCAGACCACAGCTTAAGTGCTATCAAGTGAAAGAAAAGGTCATGCCAAACATTAGTCAAGTGAAGTTTACAAAGAAGGAAGTAGAAGACCATCATAGGATTTTTAGTATTTCTAAGAAAACAAAGTCTGTAACTGCGTGTAATGACAGTTCAAACTCCAGAACTTCGAATGTAAATGCTGTTTGTGCAGAATGTGGAAAATGTGTGTTTAATTCTAATCATGATGCTTTTCCTCTTTTTAGTGTTTCTCGATCACTTGAAAGATGTGCATGCTAGAACTAAGAAAGCCTCATGAAATGCCTTATTAGTTGCTAGTAAAACCAAGAGAAATGCGAACAAATCTGTTGCAACACCATAGAAAAACGTTGCATCAGATACCACTTAATCAGAAATCCAAGATATTCTATAAGAAGTTGTCATGAGAATACGAATTAGGAATGGAAATGTGGTAGCTATGAGTGTCCCATCAGGTTATACATGGAACACAAATGCCTCTTAGGACAAAAAAGAGATGGTGCCTAAAATCAGGAAAGATGTTGTATTCGTCAATATTAGTCCAACTATAGACATTGTCTCTAGATTACTAAATGTTTTGAAATATATCAAAACTTCATAGGATCCAATTTGTCCATATTCCATCGTCCTCTAATTTCTCTTGCAGATTGTACAACTCATTCCTTTTCTAGTTGACTCTGGATGCACTAAACCACATGACGGGCAATCTAAAGCTTTGGTGTAATTTTTTGAGAGAGAAATTTCTGGGTACTGTTCGTTTTGGAAATGATCAGTTTGCTCCAATTCTTGGTTATGGAGATCTGATTCAAGGGAATGTCACGATTAAAAGGGTTTATTACGTCGAAGGCCTCAATCACAATCTTTTCTCGGTTGGTCAATTCTGTGATGCTGATTTGGAGGTTGCTTTCAGGAAATCTACATGTTTTGTGAGAGATCTTCAGGGAAACGATTTACTATAATGGTAGTGTGGATTGATCTCTACACATATCTCTTCAAGAAACAACTTATCAACTCCAATCTGTTTCATGGCTAAAGCTTCACCAACTCAAGATGGTTATGGCATCGAAGGCTTTCTCATCTGAAGTTCGATTTACATCACCTTACTTCACCCCCCCCCCCCCCCCCCCCCCCCCAACCACCCCCCCCCCCCACCCACCCCAAGAAGAATGTTGTGACAGGCTTACCCAATAGTTGAATATGTCGGGATCAACTTTGTTATTTGTGAATGAGTAAAGCAAAAAGAAGTTCATTCAAGACAAAGATAGTTCTAGTTCCAAAGAAGGGCTTTAAATTTGTTCACATGGAACTTGTGTGGTCCTAATGACGAGTTGCGAGCATAAATGGGAAGAAGTATATTCTGGTGAATTGTTGATGACTACTGAAGATACACTTGGCTCTTTTTCTACGAACAAGGATGAAACACCAGAAGTTCTCCAAGACTTACTCACGATGATTCCAACGCATTCTTCAAGCTCAAGGTATTACTGTTGTATGACAGAGGCACGGAATTCTTTGAACAAGACACTCCATGCTTATTTCAAAGAAGAAGGCATTGAACATCAAACTTCCACTCCTCGAACTCCTGAACAGAACGGCGTTGTCGAAAGACGAAACCGTACTCTGGTTGAGGCTGCTCGAACGATGCTTTCAGCTTCTAAGCTTCCATTATCATTTTGGGCTGAAGCAGTTGCAACCGCATGCTATACTCAGAACAGATCAATCATCATAACCTTCATGAGATGCGGCTTATCACATCATATATGGACGGAAACCTATCAATAAAACATCTTCAATTTTGGTTGCACTTGCTACATAACTAGAGTTGGGGAAAATTGGAATAAGATGAAAGAAAAAGGGGATCCTGTGTATGGTGGGATATTTCTATCAGTCGACTTTTTTCTCTCTATCTCTTTCTCTTTTCTCTTAATAAAATGGCTCGATTTCTATTTCACTTAATCCGACCTCCGGATCTTGTTAATGTGGTAACAGTTCAGACCTCGCACGTCAACGACAAGAGATGTCTGTTGAAAATGTCTCTTCAGGCCTCGTTCCTCAAGGACAAAAGGCGTCAGATTATGACAACTCTGACCCCGTGCCCCCAAGACAAAATGTTGTTCCTACAGCAGAGAAGACAGATTCGTCACAACAAGGGTTGGAATTTCTCTTCAGTCCTTTACTTGAAGAATATTACAATCCAACACACGGTCAAGCTGAGGTACAAGAAATTGGTGAGTCTTCCTCATGCAACATTAATAATACCGATGTGCATTCATTTCAACCACAAAGTTATGATTACCGGTGGACCAGAGATCATCCATTAGAACAAGTTCATGGAAATCCAACCATGCCAGTTCAAATAAAACGACAGCTTGCCGCAGATCCTGAAATGTGTATGTTCGCTCTCACGGTGAGTATTGTTGAACCGAAGAACATAAAGGAGGCAATGGCTGATTCTGCATGGATCGAAGCAATGCAGGATGAACTTCATCAGTTCGACAGACAAAACGTATAGAAACTCGTCAACAAACCATTTGGCAAGATGATTATTAA
The DNA here is from genome assembly GCA_026074375.1 of Tanacetum coccineum. Classification (NCBI taxonomy): domain Eukaryota; kingdom Viridiplantae; phylum Streptophyta; class Magnoliopsida; order Asterales; family Asteraceae; genus Tanacetum; species Tanacetum coccineum. The sequence goes on along the minus strand of BQNB010075060.1, from coordinate 603 downwards.
GCTAAAGTGGTTATGGAAGAACAAAAAGGATGAAGATCAGACTGTAATTCGCAACAAAGCACGACTTGTTGCTAAAGGTTATGCTCAGGAAGAGGGTATTGATTTTGAAGAATCATTTGCTCCAGTTGCTCGCTTGGAAGCAGTTCGGATTTTTGTTGCCCACGCAGCACACAAGTCTTTTCCAATCTATCAGATGGACGTGAAAACGGCATTTCTTAATGGTCCACTGAAGGAAGAGGTTTACGTTGCTCAGCCGGAAGGGTTCGTTGATCCAGATCATCTAGAAAAAGTCTACCTTCTAAGGAAAGCTTTGTATGGATTAAAGCAAGCTCCAAAAGCCTAGTATGATGAACTATTAAACTTCCTGATGTCCAAAGGCTTTTCTAAAGGTACAATTGACTCAACTTTATTCAAGATAAAATACGGGGAGGATATTCTACTTGTGCAGATTTACGTTGATGACATAATTTTTGGGTCTACAAACCCTAAATTGTAACATTCCGTATTTTCATGTCATTTTATGACGTCGTTCATTTTGTCATTTTTCACTAATTATTTTTTTTCTTTTATCGTACGCGTTTACTTTTGATTTTAATAGTTAAG
>BQNB010075059.1:21271-31593 GCA_026074375.1 Tanacetum coccineum | reverse complement strand
AGTATTGGAATGCTCAATCTTTAAAGTCCTGATTAAGAAAATGGTGAGGTAAAATAATAGAGAGAATTAGTGAGATTAAAAACAGAAAGAGAGATGTGTGATAAAAATAGACAGGGTGATTTAGTGAGAAAAAGAATTAAGAGAATTTGTGAGTTAAAAAACAGAAAGATAGCTGTGTGAGATAAAAACAGATAGAGTGATTTGGTGAGAAAAAAATTAAGAGAAGTTGTGAGAAGAAAAACAGAAAGATAGTTGAATATATAGAACTGTAAGCTAAAAGAATTGAGAGAAATAAAAAACAGACAGAGAGAATTGTGAGTTAAAAAATTAAGAGAAGTCAAAAACAGATAGAGAGAATTGTGAGCTAAAAGAATTAAGAGAAATCAAAAACAGATAGAGAGTTTTTGTGGGTCAAAATGTTAATTTGATGATGGAAAAGCTTATTAGAAAGGAACTAGAGTTAATGCTGGTAATTCAAAGTTAATGCTGCTAGGCATAAACTTACTGCTGCTAGGGAAAGTTAATGCTGCTAGGCATAACTTACTATTGTTGGTTCTAAGTTAATGCTACTAGGCTTAACTTACTGCTGAATTACTACTGCTGGGTTACTTACTACTGCTAGTTGAAAGTTAATGCTGCTAGGTATAACTTACAACTGCTGGTGAACGTTAATGCTGTTGAGGGTAGTTTCATAAATACTTCGATTAAGGGTTTCATTCAATCATTTAATCGGTTTCACTCTTTCATATACTCTCTAATCATAAACCCTAACTCAATTTCATCATTTATCATCAAAAAACATCACAATGACAACCCTACAATTTGCTGATACTCATAATTTAGTCACGCTTTTGACTAAATCTGCTGAAAGTGAAGGATTTGAGCAGATAGTAGATTTTCTAAATGCAAGTTCTATAAAGTATGCTTTAACCATCAATCCTACTATATATACATCGTGCATTCAACAGTTCTGGTCTACTATCAAGGCGAAAACGGTTAATGGGGAAGTTCAGTTATAAGCCCTAGTAGATGGGAATAAGATTGTTGTTATTGAAGCATCTGTAAAAAGAGATCTTCAACTGGAAGATGCTGATAGTATTGATTGTCTGCCAAATGCTACAATTTTTGAATAGCTTACACTCATGGGGTATGAAAAACTATCACAAAAGCTTAGTTTCTATAAGGCATTTTTCTCTCCAAAATGGAAATTTCTAATCCATACTATTTTGTAATGCCTAAGTGCTAAGACTACTGCATGGAATGAATTTAATAGCACAATGGCTTCTGCAATTATCTGCCTAGCAAAAAATCGAAAGTTTAACTTTTCCATGTACATTTTTGAAAGCATGGTGAAGAACTTGGATATTGCTGTCAAATTTTTGATGTATCCAAGATTAGTACAAGTCTTTTTGAATAATCAACTAAAAGGGATGGCAACTCACAACAGGATTTATATTGCACCATCTCACACAAAGAAGGTTTTTGCTAATATGAAGAGACAAGGAAACGACTTTTCTGGTAGAGTAACACCATTATTTCCAACAATGGTGGTTCAAGCTCAAGAAGAAATAGGTGAAGGTTCAGACATGCCAACTGATCCTCATTACACACCCATTATTACTCAACCATCATCATCTCAACCCCAAAGGAAACAAAATTCTAGGAGGCCTAAGGAGAAGGGCACTCAGGCATCTCAGTCTAGTATTCCTAGTGATCCTACAAATATAACAAATAAGGCTGTCACTGAGGAGCCTAGAATGCAACTTAAGGAATTGATGGATTTTTATACCAAATTGCAACAAAAAGTGCTTGACCTGGAGAATACAAAGACTGCTTAAGCTCAGGAGATTATAAGTTTAAAGAAGAGAGTCAAAAAGTTAGGAAAGAAAGGTGGGTCAAGAACTTATAAGCTCAAAAGATTATATAGGGTTTTGCTGTTCATAGATATTCTTCTATAGAAGGTAATCGTTCATCTGATGTTTAATTCTTAAGGGTTTTCTGGTCTGTATTTGGATGTGGAAAACATTGATACTGTTGTGATTGGAACCAGTGGTTGTTAACCCTAAAGTTGGTAAACATTCGATGTTATCAGACTTACGTGCTCGTAAACAAGAATCGTACGACCCAATACTCTCCTTGACTATCCTTGATGGAAAGTCACGAAAAACAAATGGTAACTTATACCAACAAAATCAAAATACGATTTCAACCGCTCTTATCATAAGAGACAAAACACGCCACGTAATCATATCCGATATAAACAAAAATCACGTCGCTCTTAAAAGAGAATCTTTAAAATGAAAGATCGCTCCAAACTCAGTTGGTGATCATACAAAATGAAGCGCCCAACGCTTATCAAACCAAATCAAGCATCGCGAACCAAATCCGAAACAATTTCCGCTGATCGAGACCGAAACAAACGTCGCGAATCACAATCATAAGATACGCTATTAAACGATTACCAAGAGGTATTCCATTATTCAAAAAAAACAAAAATACTCATCATAACCAAATTCCAAAACATATGTCGCCCTCCCGGTCTCATTTGATAATGCACCACCGGTTGCGAACAAAACCTTCGGAGTACTATGACCCCATCCAGCGCATCATAGCGCTAACACATAAACAAAACATACATCGTTATCTAAAACCAAAATATACGTCGCCCTCCCGGTCCCATTTAATAATGAACCACCGGTTGCGAACAAGATTCCAGAGTACACATGACTCCATCAAATGCATTATAGCACTAACACACATAATCACATGATCACATATTCGTCATTTTATGATGACTTTACATTTCGGCCTATCTTTACTTAGGCACTATACCGCAGTTGCTCATTATCACACTTAGCAACACTCATGCTTGCTTATCATGAAGCTTTAGCAAAACTGCCGCGCTTGCTTACTTAGAAGCCTTGGCAAAATCATTCACGCTCAACACACGGTACCATCCGACCGATCATAGCTCCCCATCGTACTGAGCTTGCTAGATTAGACAAACCCTTTACAATGACTTCAGCTTAATCACAGTTGGTTCTTAGTTAATCGCAGTCATGCTCATGGGTTAACACACCCCGACCAATGATAGACTTTCGGATATATATATATATATATATATATATATATATATATATATATATATATATATATATATATATATATATATATATATATATATATTCGTCCTATCACATTCTCATTCTACTTCCGAGTATACTTACTCATTATTCACATCCTATGCCACCTCACGGGCAACACAAAAGCGACATAATCGCTTATTACCATTTAAGATCACATAGCACATAGCACATAATTCGGCGGCGATAACCCCGCTTATATCACATATTGTCAAAAGACAAATCGAAATCAATCAAGAAAGCAGTTGAGCATCATGGCTTAATGCTCGATCGTCGAAAATCAAAATTTCCAACATTTCCATATGGCGACTAGCACAATCGGCTTGGTCCTAACACATCACATACATCCTAGATGAATCGAATCACTAAGTCGAGAAAATCACGCACATTTCCACTTCAATACCACTCGACTTAAAGCATTGGCTACTTTGGTCGTTCCTCCAGAATGGGGACGGATGTTGTTAAGAATATTGTAATAGTTAGTTACTACTAGTAGGTATGTAGTTCCTACTGGTAGAGTATAAGTTCCTACTAGTTGGTATGTAGTTCCTTACTGGTATAGGTTAAATTCCTAGTTAGTGCTGGCAGACATAATATTTGGTTTATGCTGGTACCAGGATCATTGATTAGGTCCTTTGTAGTATTATATTTGGTCCGGGTTAGTAGTATAGTTAGTTAGTGACAAGGATATGCTTAATCTATCTTAGGAAATGATAGTGCATATCTCTTTGACGCATTTTGTGTAACAGGCGGTTAGGGTTTTAGTAGTATATAAGAAACCCAACCCACGGCCATAGAGTGTGAACAAATCCGAAAAACACAATTCTCCTTGTTAATTAATAGAAATCCATAGAATGATCTTTTAGTTTAATAGTCTTGTTCTTCTTATAGGCTTTGTTTAATTTCCGCATAGACATTAGCTTTGTTTAGCAAGAGTCTCTCTTGTGATTAGCTTGTGATTACATATGCACTATCATTTCCTAAGATAGCTCAAGCATCTCAAGGATAAGAGGGGACTAGAATAACTTGCTCATCACTGTCAAAATCTGAATCATCATCCTGGAAACCTGCAGACTGATTAGCTTTATCATGATTATAGCCTAACGAATCAGTTAAATAGTCAAGATTAAAAGACCACTCATGACCAATTCCCTGGATATTAGCCTTTTCCTCCAGAAACCTCAGATTCATTGATTCTTCAACCCTCTTGTTAGCCATGTTATATACCCTGTAAGCTCTATTACTGGCAGAGTATCCAACAAGATACCCTTCATCAGCCTTCCCATCAAATTTACCCAAATGATCACTGGTATTCAAAATGGTCACATGATACCCAAAGGGTTTAAAATGACTGATGGAAGGAGTCTTCCCAGTCAACAAAGCATAAGGTGTCTTATTGTGAGGACTAGTTACCAACACTCTATTCAAGACATAACAAGCAGTACTTACTGCTTCAGTCCAAAACATAGTAGGTAACTTAGAGTCAGCTAACATAGTTCTAGCTGCCTCTATGAGGGTTCTATTTTTCCTCTCAGCAACTCCATTTTGCTGAGGGGTTCTAGCATTACTGTAATCCCTCTTTATCCCTTTTTCCCCACAGAGTTCAATCAATTTTGCATTCTTAAACTCTGTACCATTATCACATCTAATAGCTTTTACCTTTTTATTCAGCTGGTTTTCTACAAGGGAAATAAAGTCCTTAAGGATTGGATATGTCTCATCCTTAGTCTCTAGAAAGAAAACCCAACAAAACCTGCTATAGTCATCAGTGATCACAAGGCAGTAATATTTGTGGTCTATGCTTCGAATGGATGTAGGACCAAAGAGGTCCATATGAAGCAATTGCAAAGGCTCAGAAATGGAGCTTACAGCAGTAATGGCCTTATAGGTGGCTTTGTGTTGCTTGCCTTTGCAACATGCAACACAAGTATGGTCATTTTTGAAAAGCTTTGGGGGAAGACCTCTGACAAGGTTATCTTTTACCAACTTATTCATATTTTTATAGTTCACATGACCCATCCTTCTATGCCACTTTACAGCTTCATCAGAAGAAGCTTTGGCCACCAAACAAGCCAAATTTTCTTTGGGAGCAAGATTATTCAAGTTAAAAGTATACAGATTGTGCTTCCTTGGAACTCTGAGTAACACCATGCTTTCATCTGGGAGTTTGAAATCGTTGGAGAGGACAAGACAATCAGTGTCTGTGAAGAGAACTCTATTCTTCTTGTCACAAATCTGAGAGACTGAGAACAAGTTGAATTGTTGAAGTTCCTTCACATAGTATACATTTTCAAAATCCAACTTAGGAGTCCTGATTGTCCCTTTTCCAGTTATTCGCCCTTCACCACCTCCAAAAGTCACTTTGCCACCTTTAAAAGGTTGAAAGTCATCCAATCTTTCCTTGTTGCCAGTCATACTGCGAGAACAACCACTATCTACTATCCCTTCATCTCCAGCATCTGTATGGAGATTGACCTGTACAAAATTTTACAAAAGAACAATTAGTTTCTAAGGGGGACCCAAGCCATTCCTGACTTGGGTCTGCCTTGTGGATCTGAAAATTTAGGCCATGTAGATATGTGAGATCCACCATTGTTCTTGGGTACCCTGTACACTTTATTTCTATGTGACTTCCAAGAACAACCTGCTGAGGGCTTAACAGCAGTTGCCCATCCATCCCCATCATAATGCATTTGATTGTAATAAACATGAGGTCCAAATGGTGTGGAGGTCTGAAAATAAGAACTCGTAGGTGTAGGCAAATGGGTCATAGGTCTAGCAGTACTTTGCCACCAACCAGAAGTAACTGAAGAAGAATTTCTTCTACCAGCATGAACTGGAGGAGGCCTATTTTGCTTACCAGTAGAAACTGGTTTTGGCCTACCAGTAGAAACTGGTTTTGGCCTACCAGCAGGAACCTGGTTTGGTCTAGCAGCAGGAATAGAAACCTTGCCAGACCTGAGAAGTACTGCTTGTGGGACAAATTGATTTGACTGAGTGACCCTAGTAGCATTGTCCCAAATTGGTTCCCTTTGAGGATATCCCACACCATCAAAATCATTAGCATATTGTGTCTCATAATAATTACAATCCTTAATGAGATGAAGATAACTACCACATACAAAACAAGACTTTGAAGCAGAAGAATTATTTTTCCTAAAATGACTTGCCTTTTTATTAAAATAACCATTCTTATTACAAGGGGTCCTAGAAGTTTTTACATCCTTATCAGTACAAGAAAAACTAGGTAACTCCTGAACAATAATGGGTTCTTGGATAGTTGTCCCTTCACTAGACTCTAAATTAGCTTCACTTGCATGTGTGGATACACTGGAAGTAGATGCATTTGAAGAAGAGTCTGCAGTCATGGGTTCTGAAGACTTGACACTTGACACACAGAAGGCATAGTCATTGGACTTGATCTCTGAAGACTTGTCACTGTTATCACAAGAGACAAAGTCATTAGACACAGAATTAGAGTCACCAGAGGTTGAGGACTTTGTACCATAAGACATTTGTGATTCATCCAAGTCAATGTGATCTGATAGAGGAGTGTAGTCTCCAGAAAGAGGTGGAGGCACAACTTTCATACTATCAGCTTTGGCAAACCTATTGAAAAGAGGTCTACCTTCCACTTCTTCAGAGTTAGTGGTAAATACACTAAATGCAGAGTCATCCCATCCTAACTCACTTTCCCCTATATATTTATCAAATCCCAAACCCACTTTTGTTCTTACAGACATGGAACTATCAATTAATCTGAACAGGTTTTTAGAAGAAGATGTCCACTTTTCAGTCTTTGCTAAATGATTATCCAGTTTAGTCTGTAAATCTTTCTTTGCTATCTCTGCTTCAACATTTATTCTTTCAGAATGTTTTAGTAGATTAGTTGTATTTTCTAATTCAATAGACAATACTCTAATCTTTTCTTCATATCCTAACTGATTTTGCTGATAGACTCTCTTTTGTTTTTCTAATGTTTTAAGAGAGTTTTTATAAGCCTGAACCTGTATATAGTACTCATTATATTGTTCATTTAGATCATTATATTGTTTTTAAAGATTATTAAATTTATGTGCACAACCAAAAGGACAGTTTTGTACCTCAGAGGTCATGCCCATGAGAGCAAATTCTCCAGCAGCAGCATCAGTACCATTCCCAGTGATCAAGCTATATACTTTAGCAGCACCTTCTTCACAAGCAGCACCACAACCAGCAACCATTCCATACTCTTTGGGAGCAAAACCTTCATCATCCCAGATTCATGTTCTTTCCAATTCTCCAATGTGTCAACTGAGATTAAGGCTTTAGTATCAGCCTCCTTTTTCCCAAGTTCCTGAATCTTGAATGATGAATATCTCTTTTCATTCCCCCCTATTGCTCTGCATTCTCTTGCAAAGTGCCTTTTTTGCAAGTACTTATAGCATCTAACTACTTTCTTGTTCAACCTAGCAGCTTCTTTCTTATCAAACTCAATCTTCCTTCCAGTCTTTTTCTTGAACTTATTCACCTTGATTGACAACATAGCCATTTTCCATTTGATATCCATCTCTTCTAAGTCCAATTTGTCTATCTGCTCAAAATCTTCATAAGCTACATGTTGTTCTGGTTTACTTTCAGCTACAAGAGAGTAAAGAACATCTTGAAGCACATTACCAGAACTGTGAGATCTAGCTTTAGAACTTGATGGAGCAGAGTAAGTAGTAGATGATGAGAAGCTTGGGCTTTCTGCATATGACATCTTTTTGCTAGTACTAGTAGTACTAACAAATGCAGAATGGCTTGGAGATTGATTTGAGGAATGAGTAGAATATCCTTTGATATCTATCTCAGGAGTCTTCAACTTGTAGTACAAATCTTCAAAAGAAAGAAGTTCAAGTCCACCTTTGGTTTTTAAGGTCAAAGCCACTTGTAACCAAGATGAAGGCAAACCTCTAAGAAACTTAAGATTGATGTCTTCATCATCAGGCTTGGTCTTGAGTTGGTTAAGCTGACTGAGAATCTTCTGCATCCTGTCATACCCTTTGTGCAATCCCTCTAATTCACTAATTCTGAACTCTGAGAATTCTTTCTTCGGCATGGACTTTCTCATCTTTTTGGATTCGGCATTTCCACCAAACTTAGCTTTGACTGCATTCCATATATCCCTTGCATCATCCATATAATGGAAATCAGCCACATGATCATTAGGAATATACTGAAGCAAGGTAGTTCTTGCTTTTGATTCCCTCTGAATAATAATATGTTCATCTGCAGTCGTTGGGGGAAGAATAATGACCCTTCCATCATGATTTCTTCCAGTCCTTTTTAAGCTGTTGCCATTTTGAATCACCTTCTAGATATTCATATCATTGTTTGTGATCTGCTTTGTGATCAGTATTCATCTTCAATAGCCCAGGCCTCATACTCATCCTTTCTTCAATAAGGAAAAACTTTTGCATTGTTGTTTGAGACATTGGTGATGATTGAGGTTGAATGTTTTGTTGTTGTTGTGGTTGAGCATTGTCATTATTAATATCAGAAGCTCTCACATGGTCAGGCACATCTGAAAAGGTTTCTGTGGTGGGTTATGGATGTTTTTGGATGTGTTTATGTGTTTAAGTAGGTCTAGATCTACGTGTTCTTCTTATCCAGAGACTCTCAACAAGCTCTTATACCACTTGTAGGATCCCACTCTAGATAGATCTTTACTTCTTGTAAGGGATGGTGATTAACCTATGTAATCATAAGCTAATCACAAGCGGAAATTAGACAAAGCCTATAAGAAGAACAAGGCTATTAAACTAAAAGATCCTTCTATGGATTTCTATTAATTAACAAGGAGAATTGTGTTTTTCGGATTCGTGCCCCTTCTATGGCCGTGGGTTGGGTTTCTTATATACTACTGAAACCCTAACCGCCTGTTACACAAAACGCGTCAAAGAGATATGCACTATCATTTCCTAAGATAGCTCAAGCATATCCTTATCACTAACTAACTATACTACTAACCCGGACCAAATATAATACTATCAGGACTAACTATTGTTCTACCATCAGGAACCATATTTGGTCTGCCAGCACTAACTATGAAGTTATCCTTACCAGTTGGAACTGCATACCTACCAGTAGGAACTTATACTCTAACAGTATGAACTACATACCTACTAGTAGTAACTAACTATTACAATATTCCTAACAAGCACGATATGCTTGTGGACATTGAGCCTACGGCTATTTTGTACAGTCTATGCTGCTTATCATACCAGGAAACCCATGTTTGTTCTTGTGAAAAGCGTAGAGTTTTTCGACGTCAGTTTGCGTAGGCCTTCGCAAATACTCCTCGCCATATAACTCTATAATCCCGTTACAGAAATGCATCAAACAATCACGAGAAGTTTTTTCACTGATTTGTAAATATCCGTCTAGAGAATCTGGAACAGCAGCGTATGCTAGTTGGCGAATCACGAAGGTACACTTCACTAAAGTAGAGATGCCATCTTTTCCAACAGCATCACACCCTTCTTGAAAATAAGGGCATTTAGCAAATGAATCTCAAACAATGCGGGTGAACAGCGATCGGTTCATTCGGAATCGTTTACGAAATAAATAGGCGTTGTAAAATGGTTTTTTTAGCAAAGTAAGCTAGCACTAAACGGTCATGAGCACCGTAACGATCATATAGCATTGTTGGTATTTTTGGATTGTAGGAGTAGATGCTTGAATAACCAAAACATCGTCTATTAAAAAACCGGAGAGTAAACTATTCACTTCCGTTTCATCATCCGTATCATCCAAAAATAAACACTCGGAATTAATTTGAGACATATTGTTTGTAGTGTGTGTTTTTGATAAAAGGTGTATATGTGTGTGAAAATAGGAAAGAAGATGTTGGGTTTTTATAGAAAATAAAGGGATAATTTTTTTTTATAGGAAACGGCTTCATTTACTCGGTCTTCTACACGACCCAAACAATTGCAAAGGTTGGGGGGGAGGACTAGTAATGAGACGACCGACCTTAGTTGCTTCCACATGAAACGACCGACCGAAGATCGACCTTACCATTACATTAATGTTTGTCTTTATTTCGACCCACTGAGATTGGTCAAGGTATTCGTAGATAGACGTTCAAACTTGCCACCTTTAGTGACTTCAAAATACTTATGTTTTCTAAAACTGAAAGAATAAATTTTATATGCG
>BQNB010075059.1:5258-20414 GCA_026074375.1 Tanacetum coccineum | reverse complement strand
TACATTTTCGTGCTTTTTTTCTTAAGTGCTTTAAATGCTTTACTTGTTTTTACATGTTTTATTCGTTTTCATTAGTAGAGTTAGAAATCAAAATCAAAAATCTTTGAAACCATTCAATTCACTCGATCACGGACTTAACCGACTTTCAATTCACGCTTCGTCGAGGGAAAATGACCCAGAAGGTTTTTTTGATATAACATTTTTGTTAAAAGCGTTTATCTTAAACCCGACAAAAAATACTTACTATACTATAATTGTTTACATCGTTATATACTTATATACTTATATTATATATAGTATGTTTGGATGTATAAATTTTTTGGCCCCGTTGCCGGGGAGATGTGTTACGACTATCGTGTTTCGTTCGAAGATTAGTGTTTGAAGACCCTTCCTCATGAAGTTATCGCTTTCAATTGTGAATATTTTCTTAATAAAACCATAAAAATACAAAAATATTTTACACTTCTATTTTCTTTTATTTTAATATTAAAAATTACCGTTTGTTAATCGTTGTTACGGCTCACCTTTAGATTACGTGCTATAAGGAAAGTTTAAGGCGGGTTTGATCCTAAGAACATCACCCAAAAGGAGAAGGGTTTTTCATAAGCTTCGCGCTGACCAGCTCCTCCGCTTTCTTGTACGTATTTTTAGAGAGTTACCGTGCACTTTTGATTTATCGGTCCCAAAAATATTTTCTCTTTGTTTTAAAAATACATAAAAACCCAAAAATATTCTCCGTAACCTCAAATCCGTTTAATTCTTTCTTCTTATCCTCTATATTGTTTAATTCTAATGACGTCATATTACCAACCTAGTTGCTATGGGTGTGGAGGTCCTTTAGACGGTTCGATTTGTCGACAATGTAATTGCGAAAAGTGTGGAAATATGCGTTATGGAGGAATTTGTTTTCATTGTAAGTATGATACAAATCCGAATTCTCTCAATTTTTCCGACTACCCTCCACAACCCCAGTACGAGACGAATATTTGTGAGTTATGTGGAAACAATGCTCATTATGGTTACGATTGTCCAACTCAAGTTCCGTTTGTTTACAATCAGAACCCGTGTTTTGATCAAAACTTCGATATTAATTTTCCACTAAATTCACCGAATTTTTCACAACAAAATCTTGTTTGTGAAAACTGCGGGGGTCCTCATGCGACTTTGCAGTGTCAACCGATGAACCAAAATTTCAATTATTCTAATTCTTTCGGTTTTGACTAAATTCAACCCCCGCAGCAGTTCGACAATCATCAGCCTCAGGAAATTCCAAAAATCATTCCTTTTATTGAAAGTAAAGAATGGATTGAAACAAAGAACGAGCTTTATAAAATGATGGAAGCTTATACGGAAAGAATGAATCAACAACGTGAGCAGGAGGCTTTACTTGCAGCTCAAAGAGAGCAAGAATGACGTGAACAAGAGCAGGCAGCTCAGAGAGAGCGAGAATTACTTGCCCAAAAGCAAGCAGCTCAAGAAAAGGAAGAACCACCACATAACTTCGTCTTTCGTCAACTTATTGAAGAAATGTGTGGTACAAAAGCAAGTGCGGAGCAAAAGCAAAAACTGGAAGATACGATGCTAGAATTGCTTGAAGATTGTCGACAAAAAGCGCTTTATTATATGCATAATGATGTTGAAGATCTAATTGAAGGTGCTCTTAATTCTAAACTTCTCTTGATTAATTTGAAATCTCAATGTCTCGATAAGGAAAAACAAGAAGTTAAGAATATCGTAGAGCAGGCGACTAAACGTAGAACTCGTATTATTGAATCCTTGCAGAATTTTACAATTATTCATAAGAAGAGCTCTATTTCTTTGAATAATACGCCTCAAATTTCTCCGGTTATTGCAATCACACACGACTTACCAAGTAAGTGTGATTTTCCCGTTAATGATGAATCTTCTCCGACTTTTACAACTTTCTCGAATCCTCTCTTTGATTCTAACGATGATTTTTCTTCTAGTGATGACAAGTCACTTTCTAATGAGGACGTTCCGAAATAAAATTTCAAAATTTATTCGAACCCTCTTTTTGATGATGAAGAAATCATTTCTACTAAGATAGATCCGCATTATTTCAATGCCGAATCTAATCTTATCGAATCTTTACTTAATCGAGATACTTTGATTGATTCTTCTCCTAAGTTTGGTTATCTTCTCGAGGAGTTCTCCGGTGAACTCGCTCATATCGATCCAACTCTACCAGGAATTGAGGAAGCCGACTTTGATCTAGAGGAAGAAATCCGTCTTGTTGAGAATTTGTCGTATGATAATTCATCTCCACGACCACCGAAAGAACTTAATGCGGAAATTGCTGATACGATTGTCGAGTCTCTCTCTCCATTTCCTATCCCCGTTGAGGATAGTGACTCTCTTATGAAGGAGATCGATTTATTTCTTGATCCGGATGACTCGATGCCACTGGGCATTGAGAGTGACGACTATGACTCGGAAGGGGATATTCTTTTTCTTGAAGAATTGCTTAGAAATGATCCCCTTCCCCTTCCCGAAAATGAGTCATCTAACCTTGATCATTTTAATGATCCGTCATCTCCTCGTCCTCCTCCGAAACCACCGGATATTGAGATTTGCTTAAATTTTAAGCCCGATGCGGGTATTTTGACGACCAAAATGGTGAAGGATATTTCTGAACATTATGTTCTTATGCCTAATATTTTGCCCACCCTTCCCACCCTTGATCCGAATTCGGACTTCACTCCTTCTCACGATTCCCTCAGATCCGGAAACAAAATTTTCGATTCGGGGATATTCATTGAATTCCAATCCGAGAGACTTTTATCACGGGATGAATTTTCTATCTCATTCATCCGTGATCCTCTTTCTCCATTGTTTGACACGTTGCTTCCGTTTTCTTCCGAAAACGAGGACAAAGTGTCCAATCCTGGTATTCTCACTTCTCATCTTTTATGTCATCGGGACAAAATCATTTTTGATTTTTCTAAGAGCCCGATGATGATGTATGGAGGGGAAATAACCTTAATTAGATTTCTTTCATAAAAGACATGCAAAGGTGCATTCTTTGAACACTCTCAATATAGAGCATTACACATTGTCACTTTTAAGCATACTCCTAGGTCCTAGATGACTCATTCTTTCTTATAATTACAACAACTTGCTTGCTCTCTCATTCAACCTTAGAATTCCACACATCTTGATTAGGATTATGTGAACCGAAATTAAAGTACGTTAGTTGAGTCATAGTAGGCCTTGTATGAAAAGACAATACAAATTTTATCTTTGCTACACTTCATTAGGAAAATATAGGAATTCTATTTTGTCTAACATGAGAATGACTACTAGAGAATCTATTGCACTAGAAATTCAATTTGACCTAACGGTTGAATTGCTTCCAAGAGTGAAGTTGGGTTCGTGGTATAACCCGTAAAAATGGTCGTGTTTAGCCTGAATTGAGCACCACTAGTGATAGTCTCATATTCATTCTCTAATTTGATTAAATGGCTCTTCTTAAATATGCCTAATGATAGTCTACATCGATAGACTTTGTATTTCATTAGGAGTGCACACTAAGCAAGTAGAAATTAGGTTTCCCCTTAGTCAATCTAGACTACATGCATTTCACATATGTGCTTTGAAGTTTCAAGATGATAACGTGCTCCCACGTAATGCAATTATATGCTTTCATATTTGTCTTGATGCTCAACATGTATTTGCTTAGCTATTGAATGCATGTTTGTTGTAAAATCATTTGCTTTTTTCTAGCAATTTAGATAAAATATCTCTTAGTTTATCTAAATAACACATGCTCCTAAGTGGTAAATGCTAACATGTTTTACATGATGATTGCATTTAAAATTATCACATTTTGTATGCGTCATTTTACATGACTTACGTGTTAATTGTGCACCTACACTATGTTAGTTTAATGTATGACAATTTATATTTAAATGTCATATAGTCTTACACATTAATCTTGTTGATTATTGTGTTGATGCATGCTTAGATAAACTTACATGCTTAAATCTATATATCTTATGCATCTAGGTATATATCTTCTCACACTAGAATATTTTTCTTCGCGTCCGTGTCACAAATGTAAAAAGTCAAAAGAGTCATAAAACGGTTTTATATCTCCTAGAGTCTTCACTCACACATTCTCTTAATCATCATCTTGCTTTCTTCCGAATAATCCACTCTTTTGTCAAGAAAAAGTTAGATACAAATCTAACACTCCTACTAGTAGGTTTGACAACTTAAATATTTCATCCGAAATATTCAAGTATCTTTAACTTGCGATCGCAAACGTTAAAAGTCATATCCGAAAATCCCTATTCAAGACTTTTAACAACATAAGTTAAAACGCTCTCCTTTTCTCTTCGACGAAAACATCCTTTTCTCTTCGACGAAAACATTCTTTCTCTTCGAAGAAACATTCTTTCTCTTCGACAAAAACATTCTTTTCTCTTAGACGAAAATATTCTTTCTCTTCGATTATATGGGGCAAATTAATCTCACTTGATTTTTCGTCTCTTAAAGAGCCTTAGGGTATATGACGTAAATCAAGTTAAAATAATATATGTAGCCTATATATGCACAATTTTTTGGTCACCTCGATGTGGACCTCAAACGGTTTTCTAGGATTAGGTGTAAGAAGTAAATTTCTTATTTCATAAGTCTGCTTTATTTTCGAATTTTATTAAATATCGAAATAAGTCTTAAAGAGCCTTCGGGTATATGACAAAAATAAAATCTTGAGATACAAAAATAATTAGGAATAAGGGAGAAAAAGTATAATACACAATTAGTATTTATGAGTAGTGTTAGTATCGTGACTTGTATTTGACAATGGTATTGTTTTTGAGTCTTTGTATGGAGAAGTGAAGTTTGGGGGGACGATGATTTATTTTGCTGTTCCTTGAATCCTATGTATTATCGAAGTAATAATGAAAGCACAATGTTATGAAGTGTTGAAGTATGGAAAGTTATGAAAAAACATAAAAAAATGGAAAATGTTGAAAATGAAAAAACAGGGCTTTTCAGAGCTAATGTTTCTTTAATCCAAACACATGACCAGTAACCGAAAGTTGTTTTCTTCATACAAAGCATACAATGGAGGAAACGTAATCTTTGGAAGCAACTTGCACGATAAAATCATAGGCAAAGGTACGATTTCTCAAGACTCCTGGTATGCGCTATTTTACACATACCTTTTACCATGAAAAACGACCAAAAATGACCAAAAACATGTGAAAAATATAATGTATATGCTTGTTTTTGTGTTTAAGTATATGCATGTTCCAGATATTAAGAAAAGGACAAAATAAGGACAAATACGGACAAAGCCAAGCACGAGAAGGGAAAGAGGATGAAAAATCAAGGCCAAAGGCGTACCCATACTCCACGGACCAACCCGGGCCCACTTAATGGACCGGGTCAGCCCAAATCCTAAATCTATTTAACCATAACTCTTTAATAAGCCCAAATCCCTTTATTAAAACCCCTGGCCCAATTCCTTTACATAGCCCAAGTCAATCCCATTTATCACCGGGTCAAACAATAAAACGAAATTGAAAAGAAAAGGGCGGGAAGAATCATGTTACTGTTCACCCTCCGTCCCCAAATTTACCCTGCACCTAAATTGACCCTGCTTTATAGAAATTTAACTCTTCTAGAAGCTTTAGACTGACACGTCTGATACAAGGGAAGCCACGTTGGCAATCCCTAGCAAGCTCATTGGCTAGAGGGACGTGTACTTGATCCAACGGTTTAGAGATTGAAGAAAAGAGGCGGTTTTGATTGGATGGCCAAGATTAAAAGGGTGAGAAGCGTCTAAAGGGCTAGAAGCTTCACCTCATGCCTATATAAAGAGGCCTCATCACACAGAGTTCATCATCTAGGAGTAGGAGTAGAAATAGAGTAGCTTATAGCTTAATTTACCAGCTTATTGCTTTCCTTTTAAAATTGTAATTTCCATTTTCAGTTATGTAAACTCTTTATTATTAATGAAATTTCCATTTATTTTTCAATTCTACTTTTAAATTTTGTCTTGTTTTGATATAATTGAGTTCAAATTCAATTAAATAAGCTCTCATAAGCTCTCTCTGTTACTCTTAAGCTAGCTTGTCACTCAGTTAAGCCTCAAAAGCTTAACTGAGTTAGTTTCACTCAAATTCCTCCCCAAATTTTCCTCAGCTTGATTTATGGATGATAAGCCAATACGGGACGGGCTTATGGACACCACCAGTTTATCTTAGATAAGCTGGAGCTTAATTCTAAGCTCTTAAGAGCAATTTACATCCCTGTTTAGCTGGGATTAAGGTACACCTCATTTATACTTCTTTGTTGCTTATTTCCTGCATTTTGCTTATCAATGCTTATCTTATGCTTATTGTTGCTTATTAGTGCTTTTTGATTCTTATTAGTCTTAGTATTGTTTTAGAATTGTCTGCTTATAGTTAAGATTTAATTAGTTTATGTTTTTGCCTTAAACTGTCTTAAAATCCAAAATATGGTTAATGTTCTAGCTTATTGGTTAAGTGCTTATTGTCTGGTTTAAATTGCTTAAAAAGTTTCTTAATAGTCATAATAAGTAAATTTGTTCAAAATTTTTATCCTGTTTTAAGGTCTTATCAGTTTTAGTTTGCTTTTATAAAACTTAAAGGGGTGTTTGGCATACGGGTTGAAAATGGGTAAAATTATGCTTAAAGTTGGTTTTGGTTTCTAAGTTAGATTTAACAAGCTTAAATTGAGTCTTAAATTCAGTTGCAATTAGTTTTCAAAGTTTAAATATCTAATTTTCGGTTTAAGTTCATCATGGTTTGAATCTATGAAGGACTTGTGGGATTTTTAGCTTGTTTGAGTTAAGAATTGATTGAGAGCTTGTGAGTATTGATTTTATAATTGTTTTAAGTCCTAGATGGTTTAGTTTCTTCCTCCAAATGGGTTTCACACTAATTTTGGCTACCCTTGATGGTTTGGATGTGTGTTTGTTAAGAGATGTCATTGGTGAGGATGATTGTGATGATGATGGTTGAGAATGTATTTATAGTGGAGGAAAGGTTTAAATAAGGAATAATGAACATTTAAAGGATCAAATTCAAGAAATGTTTGTGAGTTTAAGGAAACAATAGCTAAGTCTAGAGGGAATTTGGTCAAAAAGGGATGAAAAATACTGTTTTACCCGTTACTGTTTAGGCCGGTCCCCTTAATTAGGGGTCGGTCCCCTTAAAATTAAGGGGGCCCGCCTACTGCCATTTCCTAGATTTTCCAAAAATCGATTTTTCTCAAAATTTTGTGTGTGGGTTTCTGTTTTGGTGGTTAATTTGCAACAAGTCCATTCTTTATGGCAATTAAGATTTTTTAGCACATAGCAAGCAAGCATTCAACATTCTACATATATGACAAGTTGTAGGATAAAACTATTTCACATAATTTTGGCATATAATCATATATGAATTGAAGATCAAAAGAGTGAAGAGCATATAAAATAGTGACTAAATATAATGCACAAAGAATTTTTCTTGTCAAGGGGGTTAAGTGAAAAACGAACCGAACTTTTGTGCAAATACTAGTGTGTGCCTAAGTACGACAAATGTGGAGTAGCGATTATTTCGACACTAAGACATGTAAAACCTAAGAAATAATCCAAGTACTCCTTGATTCAATTTTGCTCAATCAAGATTGTTGAAAGAATATATATTAGATTATATACTTTTGACAACAAGTAAGAGAACATTATGCATATGTGAAAAATGTTTTTAGCATATCTCAACAATATATGAAAATTGATTTTTATGTGCTCCTAGTTGTGAGAAGGACTTTCTAGAAAATAATAGATTAGGACTATTGTGTATATGTATAATGAGATATGCATTTAAATAGAAGAATTTGTAAAAGTTTGCTTATGGACTTTTCCCAATCTTATGTTTTTATGTAAAATAGAAACCTAGACAAAGAGAAAAAAAATTTTAGTCAGTCAGGTGGGTGGTCCCCTTAAAGTCTAGGTGGCCCTCTTAAAATTAAGGGGGCCGCCACCTGTTGAGAAAATTTTTATCAGATTTTTAACAAACAATTTATTGATGATTATTATTTCTTTATTATGTCGAAAACTTAATCATTTTGTTCCATCATTCCTAGACCTAGACGTAAGTAGTTAAATGGCTCACGTTTAAGTGGTTTAGTTAGAATATCGGCTATGTTGTCTTCCGATGAGACATTTTCTATAGAGATATTCCCTTTTTGAACATTATCGCGAAGGAAGTGATGACGAATTTCAATGTGTTTTGTTCGTGAGTGTTGAACGAGATTCTTACTTAAGTCTATAGCCCCTTTGTTATCACACATTATTGGAATGTCGTCTAACCTAACGCCATAGTCTATGAGAGCTTGTTTCATCCATAGAGCTTGTTGACATGCCTTTCTGGCGCTTACATATTCCGCTTCGGTTGTGGAGATGGCAAGAGCGGTTTGCTTCTTCGAAAACCAAGATGTTAGGCAACATCCCATAAACGTGCAAACACCACTAGTGCTCTTGCGATCTACGTAATCTCCCGCATGATCCGAATCCGCATACACTATTGTTTCTATGCCGGATCCCTTAGGATACCATAATCCTAAATGCGTAGTGCCTTTAATGTATCGAAAGATACGTTTAACCGCTTCTAGGTGAGAGGTTTTGGGATCCTTTTGAAAGCGTGCACAAAGGCAAATACTAAACATGATATCGGGTCTACTTGCCGTTAAGTATAATAAACTACTTATCATCCCTCTATATTTGGTATTATCTACGGACTCACCTTCTTTGTCTCTCGTGAGTTTGATTTCCGTAGACATAGGGGTTTTCATTGGCTTAGAGTCTTCTAGTCTAAATTTTTTAAGCATTTCCTTAATATATTTTGATTGATTAAAAAATATTTCATCATCTAATTGTTTTATTTGTAATCCTAAGAAAAAATTTAGTTCCCCCATCATACTCATTTCAAACTCATCATGCATGATCTTGGCAAAGTCATCACACATTTCTTGACAAGTTGATCCGAATATAATGTCATCAACATATATTTGGACAATAATGAGGTTAGAGTCTTTCCTTTTAGTGAAGAGTGTGTTATCTACCATTCCCATGAAGTAATCATGTTTAATAAGAAAGGCTTTTAATCAATCGTACCAAGCTTTTAGGGCTTGTTTTAGACCATAAAGAGCTTTCCTAAGTCTATATACATAATTAGATTTTAATGTCCATTGAAATCACGGAGGTTGTTCTACTAAAACAACCTACAATGATCAAAACCGTTAAGGAATTCACTCTTCACATCCCATTTGGTATAACTTAGAATTCCTAGTGCGCAAGCATAAGAGCTAAAAGTATTCTTAGGACCTAGTCTAAGCTACTGGTGCATATGTTTCGACATAATCGATTCCTTCTTGATTATTATAACCTGTACGATTAACCAAGCTTTCTTTCTAGTTACACGACCCATTTTCATCGAGTTTATTTCATATACCCATTTGTTTCCTATAAATGGTCATATCCATTGGGGATTTAGGACAAGTTCCCAACATCATTTTGTTTTTAAAATTGTTTAGTTCCTCTTGTATGTGGCCATTATACCCAATGTATCCTCTTTTAATGCCTCATATTAAATATAGGTTCTATTGTTGAAATAAAGCAAAAGAAATTGCTTTTGTCTTGAGCTTAGCGACTGAAGATTCTTTGATCTTAGATTACAAATAACGATTTCTAGGGGATGAATATTAGATTCTTTAATATTTTACGAATTTGATTATTTTTTAATGAAATGTCTTAAGATCATTGCCTATGATTTTGTTTTACTAACCTCTATATGCTACTCTTTTTCGACTAACTCATCATCTTCCATGGTGATGGTATAGGCGGGGAGTTGTTTCATCGAAAGAGTTTACATTCAACGACTCTTTTTAACTTCATTGTTCGTGTTTTTTTATTTTTGTTAAGTATTAGTAAGCTTTACTATTTTGCGAATATCCTAGGAAAACACCTCGTACAAGCTCATGGTTCGAACTTGGTGAGGTAATCCTTTTTATTAAGGAAATAAATCAATTACTTCCAGAATACTCTAAAATAGTTAAAGTTGATTATCCAACCTCTTAATAACATCGTAAAGTTTTTCCAAAAATACGTCTAATATGCAAACTCTAGTTTAATATATAGGTTGACGTATCGACCGCATTAAACCACAAATTTTTGACGAATGATTGTCGTGTTAACATGGGTTCTACCAGTTTTCGTGTAGAGTGCGATTTTTTCTTTCTACTACCCCATTTGATTCTGGAGTACGAGGAGCGGAAAAATTATGAAATATCTCATTTAAATCATAATAGTTTCCGAATTGTACTTCATTATCAAATTTCCGAACATGATCCGTTCTAATTGATACAATGGAACACCCTAATTTGTTTTGGATCATTTTTCTAAATATTTCGAATTTTTTGAAGGCTTCAGTTTTATTTGCTAAAAATCTAGTCCATGTGAATCGAGAATAGTCATTTACGATTATTAAGGTATAACGATTCCCTCCATAGATTCGTATGGCGGAAGGGCCAAACAAATCCATGTGAAGTAGTTCTAAGCATCTAGTTGTTAAAACTATATTTTTAGCCTTGTGACTTGTCTGAACGTTTTTTTCCAATTTAGCAAGCATCAAGAAAATGTCGGGTGCGTAGTTTAAGTTTGGGTAGAATTTCTAACAAACCTCTTTAGATGCTAATGATTGAATTAGTTGCATATTAGCGTGACCTAATCTCCTATGCCATAGTGGAGTTTCATCTAATGTTGCAAGGCATATTTTAAGCTTCCGGTTTATTTCCTAGTTTCGTTACATAGCATCCCTCCTTCCTAATATCCTTTACCTATAACTTTTCGTCTTATTATTTCGCTATTCGGTGTTCGACAGAAATATTACTTTGCATTTATTATCACATAGTTGACCTACATTAAAGCCAGTTAATAAGTTAAGTTATCTACGTGCTCAACATTTTCAATTATTAAGGAGTCTTGAGAAATCGACCATTACCTATGGATTTAAGACCGGCGCAAGTGCTCCAAAAATTATGTTACCTCCGTTGTATGCTTTGTATGAAGAAAATAATTTTTGATTACCCGTCATGTGTTTTGAGCATCCATTATCTTTGATCTACTCACCGGGTTCCATTTTTATTCCTAAGCATACTTCATCGGGCGCTTGAGCAACAAGACAAGTTTCATCTTTAGTCTTTTCCACTTCATCTTCTCCATTGGTCGCTCCTGCTCCTCAATAATGCTTTTTTTATCGTGGTTCTTGGCGCTTTGAACATCTCAATAAGTTGATTTGGATCACCACATCTAAAACACTTTCTATTACTTTTTACCATAACCATCAATTCTACTTCATTGGAATGTTTTTCAAATCGCATCGTCGTTGTCATAACAAATCTTCCTCGTTCTCGTGAAGAAGTTTCTTGAAATTCCTTTACGCCATAAGCATACACTTTTCGTCTTCACTATCGGAGATTGAGCTATCTTCATCACTTACTTTCTTTTTCACCTTTTTTTTTTTTTTTAATCAGATATCTAACTTTGTTCTTTCTTGCCTTGACCGTTTTCGAAAATCATTCTTATTACTTGTCTCATAAACTTTCAAGTTTCCCCAATATGTTCCGTCAAGAGGTAAGGTAGTTAGATTCTTTGATTCTTCAATCGCCGTGACTTAAACGCATCGCCATTTTTGGATGTAATGCCCTAAGAAAACTTCCTAACACAATTCTGCTTAGAAAAAACCTTTCAACAAAGAAGTGCTTTTAGACTAGTAATAATAGTGTTAAATTTAGCAAAGGCATTATCTATTGACTCCTCTTCTGGAATCATAAATTGTTCATATTGTTTAACAAGAAGATCTATTTTGTTAGCTTTGACTTGATATAACCATTGATGATGAGTTTAAAAAGTATCCCAAAATTTCTTTTGCGGTTTGACACATAAAAATCCTTTCGTATTCTTTTCATGGCAAAGCATTATAAATTACCATTTTACCTTCATTATTTTTAGCAAGTTTCTTTTTAAGTTCATCATTTTGTTTATGAAAAGGTACGACTTCATCCTTTTTAGTTTCGGGATTATTTTGAATAGGAAGGAAAAATAACCACGGTAATAATCATCCAAAGATCAGATCTTTTGACTCCCGTCACATAAGCTTTCGATATCTATTTTTCAAAAATAAAATCCATCACTTCAAATAGTGGTGGGTATTTGCTTAGATTGCCCTTCAAAATATTATTTCCGATTCCAGTAGATCAACCAAGTTTTTAAAAAACAATTTATTTTAAAAAATATTTTTTGACTGAACTCTTGAAACCAATGTGAAAAACTAAAGGTGGTTTAAATAGTTTACAACTTTTTGGTTTAAGGTTTTAAAGTGTTTATACAAATTCTAGATTCGATTTTATATGAATTCAACACTTGCACAATATGAACAATATACTTATCTAAACAATCAATAGGATAGTATGAAAAAATAATGTAAGACAAGAGATAAGAGTAAGAACAATCAAACCACAACGCGAGGATTTATAGTGGTTCGGTAACGAAGCACCTCTTCGCCCTACTCCACTCCTCGAGCACCTAACTCGAGAGTTTTCTTCACTATGTCAACAAGCTCCCTTATGGCAGAGAAAACCTTACACAACTTTCGCTTATCTTGATTTCCGACACTAAGCTAGATGTCGAGTTCTAATCTTAGCTAGAACCAATCTACCACAACTTCACAACTTCACAACTTCATTACACGACTTGACTTCACGACTACACAACATAATTCACACCTTAGTTTTCTCACTCACCACTACTTCACCATGCCACTACTATAAATCGCACTAACTAACACTACTAGGAAAGAACTACCAAACTAACTATACTTACAACAATCACCAAGATCTAACAACTACACAACTTTAACAAGATTTTACAAATGGATTTACAATTTCTGAATTATGGATGCAATAAGATTTCAACAGTCAAACAAATGTGTAAAACTATCCTTCATTTGGAAACAAAGCTTTATGATTAAATGATCAAAGGATTTTAGTGAGATGAGTGGGCTGTTTTAAAATAGAAAGAATGAGTGCAAAAGGGTGAGAAAATGGTGGGATAAGTCCAATATATTATATGACAAACAGGAGGAGCGTCTACCTATGGGCGGCTCCCCTTAAATATGTTGGCAGTCCTTTAAAATAAAGGGGCTGCCGTGTATTTAAAGGGGGCCGCCCTTAATACTAGGGGCTCCTCAGTTTACTTTTG
The DNA here is from genome assembly GCA_026074375.1 of Tanacetum coccineum. Taxonomy (NCBI): domain Eukaryota; kingdom Viridiplantae; phylum Streptophyta; class Magnoliopsida; order Asterales; family Asteraceae; genus Tanacetum; species Tanacetum coccineum. The sequence goes on along the minus strand of BQNB010075059.1, from coordinate 7,123 downwards.
TGTAGGGGGAATTTTCTAGAACTTTTCTAGCCGTTTTAGGTCCGAAAATTTGAATTTCAAAATATTTATTTTGAATAAAACATTTTTTTAATTGTAGAAAATGTTTTGTAATGTTTATAAAAATGTTTACAATATTTTATAAAAGTGTGAGGTTGAATAAAAATTTCCTTTGATCATAAAATGCATTAAGCATATATTTATTCATACCTTTAAGTAATATAATTTTCGAAATGAAAATTTACTACTAATTACTTGTTTACGTTTAATTTTACATTGAACGTTTTTATTTTGTGATTATCAAAACGTAAAGATGTGAAAAATATTAATAATATTTTTAGGCATTATTTCTATCAACACAAACATTTTTTGATACACGGAGTGTATGTTTTTTATACACAAACATAAAAAAATTGATCGACAAACGAAATACCAATGGATAACTTTATAAATTTAAATACACGAAATACAGAAAGTGTACATCTATAAATCTACAAATGATAGACAAGCATACCTTATAAAGGATCGATGCAAATCATTCTTACAGCTCTGATACACACGCTTAATAATTGATATACAAAATCAAACAAATGGGATACACACACTTACTTATTGAGATACACGTACAAGAAGTGATGCCCAACATTATCATAGGTCAACCTTAGTAATATCCATTATTACTAGAAGTATTACAAATTTACAAGTAACCAATTGATAAACCACAAGCTCATACATAACTAATCAATTGCTAAACCATTGTTAACAAACTGATTTACTACAAAATAATAATTGATATATTCTGATAACAAATTCATACACACACCAGCGTACAAAAATTGATATATTATACTTGATTTAAATAAACATGCATACAATAACGAATATACAATGAGTGATTGATTTTTTAGTGTGCCATTGATTCTGTCACATCCCGTAAATTCCCGGTTAGTATTCCGACCCACTCCGGTCATCTACTTTGAATTTTATACGTTACATTTAAATCTGGCAATTTACCGAGGAACTAAACTGCGTAAAAACTGAAAAACATCACCGGACGCGTTCCGGCATCGGTTAAAAATTTATTTAGGCATTATATGTGTTATATTAGCTTTCCTGAGTGTTTCGTGATTTTTAATCACTTCCGATATTAATTTTAGGGTTTTATCCTTTAAATTGCGTTTTTCGCGTTTTTGACCAAACGGAACCCCGAAAACTCGAAATCTTTTCGTGTAAACTCAAGTTATCGTATTTCTAGTGTCATACTACTAAAAATTTCGTTCACCCTCATTCCCATACATATGAAGATGTCTAAAGCCAAGCCAAAACACTCTTAGTACTTGAAATTAAATCATCCTTAAACCACTAACTCAAAATTTGAAAATATTACCATACTAGTGTAAGAAAGAGACATTTTTGTATCCTAGCAAGATGCATGCATGCAAGACTCTTACACATCACATGTTACTTACACTATTCTTACACATTTGACTAGTAACTTTGAATCATATCCATCTTGAGTGAACCTTGGCTAGAAAAATTGAACCATAATGGTCCCTTGTGACCCTAGTCGGCCGAACCAAGGGTGCACACACCCTTGGTGGGTGTTGGTCCCTTGTGTGCACCATCTCACCCTCCTAACCCTAGTCTTGGACTATAAATACCATACCATATTCACAACTTAGGGTTTCATCTCCATTTCTAGTCACCAACAAAAATCTTTTCTCCCTCCCCTTGCTCTCTAGTCCACGGCACAACCCAAACACACAAACACTTCCATAACTTTTGATTTCTAGCAAGATCCAAGTATTCTAAACTCATTTCTAAGGTTATCTAAGGTAGATCCAAGTGTTAGTTGGTTGTTTTCAAGA
>BQNB010075058.1:0-31593 GCA_026074375.1 Tanacetum coccineum | reverse complement strand
ACTTTGGTTTCTTGTAATTTCATGAAATGAAAATGAATATAGGTTGGAAATTAAATGCATGACTTGCTTATAACTTGTATTTAATAGATTGTACAAGATTACTTAGGAAAACAGAGGTAAAACGGCTATTTTGGATATTGTGCATTAATGACTTGTACATTGTTCTTTGAAAACTTGTACTTGATTTGGAGGGAGTTTATATTTCAAATGAGATGTTATATTTTAAATGAGATGTTATATTACTTGTATATGAGCTTTAGTAGCTTGTACATTCGCTTTAGATATTAACCCTTCATGGAATTAGGGTTTAGAGGTATACGATAACGGTTTAAAGCCCGTTTAGATATAACGTTGTGAATAGTACATTATAGGAATAATGTACCTTGTAATAAGGATATTAAGATATTGTCTTGACATTTTATGATATTTGCTGGACATATATGAAGACAGGATTGCCATAGATAGGTTACGTGAGCTCGACTACTTTAGTTATGTAAGTTACATGACATACTAAGATATTAACAACGCAAGTAATGTAATAAAGCGAAAAATTTCCCCGTATAATTGTGATCATAGTAGAATAGGTTGATGAAAATTCTTGGGTTGTTATACTAAGCTAACTTCAATAAGCCTATTTAAGAGGTATTAAGCTGTTCTAAAAAGTTTTCAAAGTCTAAAACTCATTTTTCTAGATATTTCTTCATATGTTTTGATTCTGAGATGTTATAAGCTGTTTATGTAGCTTACTTGCTTAAGTCTAGTTTAGCAGCTTATTTTTGTGTTTGATATGCATGTTTAAGTGTTTTATGCAAGCAGGCTAAGTGACTTGCATTGTGCATTTGATTTTATTGAGTACTGTCAAAAGGTTGTTAAGGGTTGAAATTTGAGAAATTGCTTTTTCTTTTGATCATTGTGGCTTATTCAGTGTTTCAAAATACTTTTTGATTGTTGTTATGTGTCCTATGAATTCAAATCTCAATCTGTTTGTTGGTCTTATTGCCATAAGGTTCTGATTGTATGCTTATTTTTAAGCTCAAAAGTGTTGTTTTGTTAATTTTCCCAAATTTTTCTAAGTGTTGAATCTGTGTGAGATGCCCTTTTCACTGAAGCTTTATATTTGCCTTTTTCTTATAGCTTTTTCTTTGCTTATTTGAGATTCAAAATGCTTTTTGAAAGTTGTTTTAAGTAGTATTCTAGGTATACTCTTTAGGGAAATAAGCCAAAAGTCCATAAGGATCCTTTAGCTTATTTAAAAATAAGCTCAAAGGTGCCTTTAGGGCCTGTTTGGTTTTTAGTTTTTCTTTAAGTGCTTATTTCTTTCTTTTAGCTTATTGCTTATTGATTTTGCTTAATTCTTGCTTAGATTTTCTTATTAGGTTAGTATAAACCTATTTTAGCTTATTTAGTTTTGCCATAAGCTTATTTGAGCTTATTTGCTTTCTAGTGTGAATTTTAAGTGATTTTAAGCCTTTTAGCTTTTCTGTCTATCTAGCTTATAATTTGTGCTTATTTTTGTTCTTATGTGCTTTTTAGACATAGCTTATTTGTCATTTTCGTTTGCTTATTCTCTTTAAAAAATGAAAACAGTTAGTTTTTAGGACTTAGTAGTTTTTAAGCTTATTCTGCCTTGTTTAGCTTATTTGTGCTTTATAAAAAAAGTGTCTTTGTAAAAACTGCTTATTTTTAAGTTTTCTAAAAATTTATAAAAAAATGGCCAAAACAAAAACACTTGGGATAGTGGGAAGCCTCGGGTGAGCAAGGCTCGAACCTAGGACCTCTACCACCCTCACCATGCGTTTTAACCCCACACACTCAACCATTGTGCTACAATAGCTCATCCAGTATACTTTTACAAAATTTATTAGTTATATACGTTTTAAGGCTTTTAGTATAATAAGCTGTTTTAGCTTATTTCACAGCTTATTTGTTAAGCTGTGTTTCCCAACTTATTTTTCTTAGATTCCTCATTGTTCAAGCTATTTTTCATAATTTTTTCAGAATTTTTATATAACGTTACATTGTGCCTTAGGGTTCCTCTTATACACTAAGGAAAACCCTAATTGGCTTTACAAACGTGTAAAAGGATAATACTCATCCTTTCCTACGATATCTCCTAAGATATCTCTAAGATAACTATTACTATTTCTGTTGATAAACAGACTAAACTTAATAAACAGAACTGAACTATGTCTCAGTACGTATCTTGTATGTTACTGCTATTACATATACCAGTACTATTAGTATGCCAGAATTAAATTTGTACGGCCAATATTAACTCAATACCAACAGATATAACTTTAAATATCAGACCTTAACGTTATACGTTCCAGTATTAAGTCTGTTACAATCTATTTTCCAATAATCCTCCCTAATTGATCTTTACTTGTTAACTTCATTTTCTTCAAAACATTCTTGATCTTTACTTTAAACATTTTAAGCTTCCTGAGGATGTTGTAAATAGAATTCTTCAAGTTGTTCTTGATCTGCAACACTTCAAGTCTTCTCTTTGTATCTTTGCAGCAACAAGCTCTTCAGCAATCCTTTGTATCAGCACCATTGACAATTTTGTACATCAAAACATAAAGTTTCAGTCTATTCTCATCACTTCCAGGTGTGTTAACTCCTTGTAATGAGTGTGAATTATCGTAAATATTTTAAAATGGTTTGATGTCTTTTTTACCAGTTAGCAATTAACTCTGGAGTAGTCTGTCCTTTGGCACAGAAAGGTAGTATGTCCATGGTTAATCTAAAAACCATTCAATCTCTCCGTACTTTGAAAACATTGGTGAGTTAAATACATTATGGTTTTTGGCAAACCATTACAGCCATAAACGGATTTGATATGCCTTTACCTGTAGCCGTTTGCTCAGGGTAGTCAACCTTTGGTACTAGAAAAGGTAAATTCCATGGTGATTGATAACATGTAATCTTTGTACATGAACTTGGTGAGGTTGATATACCAGCTCCACTTTTTGGTAAAGTGTCACCATCTATATGGATTTGCAAATTGTCCCCCAACCCTTTACAATAAGCCATAATCTTCATGGGACTAGTTATGGTTTTTCCACAGCCTTTACCACAAGCCATAAACTTATGGGCTAGCCAACTCTTCACTTAGACAGATATGGTGAGTTGAAAACCATACAACTTATTTGCTTGTTGTCAACCATAGAATGGATTTGAGAATCTTTACAAGAGCCGTTTGTCCTGGATAGCCTAATTCTTATGTTGTTTTGCATGGTGAAATGATATCCATTTGTTGTGTTTAGTGCATAGCCACTCCTCCTACCAAGTGTTATCTTTGCATTTCATCCTAGACTTCTAAACTTTACAATTCCATTACGTCCTAATACCAGCTTGCTTTTCCCATCATTTTTTAGCATTATGTAGCAATTTTCTTCTGGTTGCCTCCTTGTATGTTTCTATAATCTAACATGGCTTTGCACCATCTCAGCGATAATGGATATGTTCTGTTCATTCAACATATTATACATCCATCAGACTCTAAGGTTCAAGCATGTACTCTACAAGACTTCTAATATCTCTAACTATGATCTTTTGACTGTCCTACTTCACTTCCATAGTTGGTTTTGTACTAAGAGAGTTCTTCGCAAACATATTCTTCAAATAATTTTAAAATACCACTCTCTAAGACTGCAGCCTCTGGTCCATTCAGTCACAATATCTATTCATCAAATCCTATATCAACTCAGTCAGACATCTATAGATATTGGACTTCACCCATAGCACCATAATTTATGTATACTATGGAGTTCAATCTTCCCCTAACTATTTGGTACACTCCTTTTTCTCCTTGCTTGATTATCTTATAGGTGGCTATACTAGGTGTTTTCATAGCTACAGGAACAGGATTAATTGGAGTTTTAGTACCTGTGACAGACTCTTCTTGCTACATCACTTAGATTGAAACTTCAGAGTCTCTTTATCAAACACTTGTATGCAATCCTTTACCTACGCCATCCTGTTTTCGTCTTTTTGCCAAACTTCGTTGGTTGACGCTAATCTTCCTTTGCTTCAACATTTCAATCCTCTTTCTATTTCTCTTTGGGAGTACTTAGTTCTGAAGTGCTTCTACCAAACTCTTCAAGCTTGCTTTAGTGGCTGTTCAAAACTTATGGTGAATGGACTAATCTGTTTCACAAGATTCTCAATTTCCTTTGATTTTTCAAAACTCAAACTCTTCAGCTGAGATAGCTTCCATGTCCCTTGATTCTTCAAGTAGTTCATCATATAAGTCTTCAGCTGTGATTGAGTCATGGGCTTGTTTCTTTTTGCTCTAGCTCTTTCTTCTGCAAAGTATTTCTTCCTTTGATTGACAAGATCAACCATTTTCTTTGCAAAATCCTCTCCTTGTACTTCACTTCCTAGCATGCTCTTTGTCAATTCAGCATTAGGTTCATGCTTGTGCTCTAATCAATTGCCCAGTCTTTCATTTGGGTATTGCTACAGCTTTCAAACTGAAATTGAGCTTTTCTTTTCTTCTGTTGCTCATTAACTCTTTTTTTCTGCAATTCTTTTAGCAAGAGAGAATCTAAAGATTGTACACCATGTTAGCTACCTCTTCTTTTTGCTGATTATCTCAAACCTAATTGCTTCACAAGGCTTAGTTCCTCTTGTAAACTTGTTCCTTTGATTCTTTGGAGTTTCTTCACTGATCAGGGAGTTTTCCTTTCTCTTTTCCTTATATTTTGATCAGAAGTAGACTTCTTAGCATCAACAGTACTAAGTAGTTCATCACCAGTACTAAGTTTAATACTGCCAGTATTAATTCCTTCAGCAGTACTAACTTGTTCAGCACTAGCAGTATTAACTTGTTCAGCACCAGCATCAGCTTCTTCTTGAAAATCCAGGCTTGAGACTACTTTTTTCCTTATGCCTCTTTTATCCTCTTGTATGCTCTTCCCTTGTCAATAGAGCTTGTCTTTAAGATGCTCAACCTGGAGAGAGTTTTGGCTGCTTCAGAGTGTTTGGACTTTAGATCTTCTCTTGTTCTTATCCACCTGAAGCTTTTACCTTTGTTGTAGAGGGAGTAACCAATCCTTGTACTGAAGAATCTTGAGGATCATCCTGACTTTTCCTCTCGTGAGCCTCAGGTTCTTCCTCTTCAGAGTCTGACAAAACCAAATTCCTCCTTTTCAAAAACCCTTCCAATTTTTCGTTCACCTTCTTGACTAACTCACTATGGCCATTTCCCATGGGCAGCTTGGTTTGTTTGGATCTCCCAAGCTGTCAATTCTTGATATTAACTTAGGAACTTCATGAAGTAAATCATCCATAGGCATTTGACTTGGAGCCTGTTCTTGTGGGGGTGAGAAGTGATGGTGGACAGGAGATGGCTCCTCATAGATGGGCTCAAATGGTGTAGGTTCAGTGTCAGGAATAGGTGTAGGTGTAGGTATTGGTGTTGGTGTAGGTGTAGGAATAGGTGGTGGTGTAGGTGTAGGAATAGGTGGTGGTGTAGGTGTAGAGTGTTAGGGATACGGTGTGTGTGTAGGTTTTGATGGTGAGTGGTTACTGAGGTGTTGATGATTATGGTTTGGATGGGCTAATCCAGCATGTTCTTGTCATGCATTTTGGGTTAGTAGAAACAAGCAACATAGAAAGGGAATAGGGGTCTTGGTGCCCCTCGCAAAACACCCTTTTCCATATATTTCCCCAAAAATCTTTTTGGTCAGGTCCACAGCTGTGATAAAGGTGTTTGTTTTCTGTTTGAATATTCAAAATCATTTGCAGAAAACGAGGATACATCAAAAACTTTGTCTTGCTTTTCAAATTTGCCACCATACCATCAAAAATGAGCTTTGAAAAGTTATAAACTCTACCAGTGGATAGACAGACCAACGCAGTAGCAATATTGCTACCAAATTGATCCCATCCACCACTTTTAGAGCTTATACAGTGTAAAAGATGGTGGTACTAAAGAAAGATTCCATTGGGAGTGTGAAAAACTTTTCCAAAAGTGAAGGTTTCATTTTGTCTTTTTTTTTTCTCAGTTGGTTTAACCCTATTTGCCGCCCCTATTCTCTCAAAAAGTTCATCATTTGGCAACATTGTAATACCTGTGGCGTCATCTAATTGAAGTGAATCCCTAATTGACGCCTCAGAGATTGTGTACCTTATGGTATCAATGGTTGCCTTTATTTCTAGAGTCCCATCAGCATTAGTATTGGCAGTTGCAGTCTGCCAAAACTGTTTGAGAAGGGAATCATAGATAGTGGGATTAGTAGTCAAAGCATACCTGAGGTTGGAACCTCGAAGAAAATCCACTATCTCGGCAAACCCTGCACTCTCGTCAGGCTTGCAGACCCAAAAACCCCACTTGATTGTGTGTGTCTAATAATTTAATGAGCCATATGGTCAAGTCGATTCAATTTACTTGGTTTTGGTTGCGATTGAAAATTGTCGATGACTGGTAACAAGAACTTGTTGCTATTGTTTTGTTATAAGGTCAGTTTTTTACTTTGCAATAAAAGCAGATAGCCAATAATTTAAGGGAAAAGTATGATAGAGAAATTTCAAACTTATATTTTATATTAGCTTCTCTGTTGTACGACTATTGCGCCGTAAAAATCTCTAACGGTAACATTTAAATAGTGATAAGTCAGAAAAAGTCAAATTTCTCGCAACCAGCATTAACAATAAACCTACCAGTATTAACAATTTCACTACCAGACTTAATTTTGGTCAAACAGAATTAATTAAGAGTCAACCTGAATTAACTCTTTTTCAACTAGAATTAATTATATATGAACAGTGTACACCAGTTAAAAACTTTGGCACTCCTCCCTTGCATCCATGTTATGCCTGCAAAATTAGTCTAAAACAAAGAAAAACATACTGCAAGAAATTGTATAGACAGAATTAATGAAAACTAACTACCCGAATTAACTCTACTTAACTACCAGTATTAACTACCAGAATTAAAATAAACTTAACAAATAGTATTAAGCCTACTTAGCTACCAGAATTAAACAAACTATACAACTAAGCCTCCCCTTAAACATAGCTATTTGTTAATCATACCAATGCTAACCACCAAGTAATTAAACCGTGGTCCATCAAAAGGTTTGGTCACAAGTAGTACATTAAGTCTGTGTGAAATATTCACCACACTTATGAGCTTCTTCTCATAACAATCTCTTATGAAGTGGTGACGAATCTCGATGTGCTTTGTCTTAGAATGATATACTGGGTTCTTCACAATGCATATTGTGCTTTCATTATCAATGTGGATTTTGGTATTCATGAAATTGAAACCATAGTCCAACAATTGATTTTGAACCCACAATACTTGTCCACAGCAATTTGCAGCAGCTACATATTCAGTCTTCAGTTGTTGAAGTGGCACATTGTCTGTTTCTTGCAGTGCATGAGATATGTCTTTGTCCAAGAAATGGACCAAACCGCCAGTTGTGATTTCCTGTCAAGGTTGGACCCTCCATAGTCACTATCAGAGAAAGCTTCCAAGTCAAAGGGTGATTCCCTAGGATACCATAAGCCTAAGTTTGGTTTGCCCTTGAGATACTTGAAGATCCTCTTGACAGCATTGAGATGAGAAATCTTTGGAGTTACCTGAAAACGTGAACAAACACATACTGCATACATAATATCAGGTCTAGAAGCAGTTAAGTACATGAGGGAACCTATCTAGATCGTGTACAAGTGTAATCTACATCAAACTATGCTTCCTCATCCTTTGTCAAAGGCATCTTTGTCTCCATTGGTGTTATTGCAGCTTTCACATTTACAAGATCAAATTTCTTGAGTATTTTAGCTGCATACTTGTCCTGAGAGATGAAGATTCCTCCCTTGTTCTGCTTGACTTGTAGACCTAAGAAAAATGTGAGTTCACCCATGAGCTCATTTGAAATTGCTCATCAATTAAGGCTTCAAACTAGCACACTCAAGACTTGTTGTAGAACGCACAAAAATGATGTATCATGCCACATACACTTGAACCCAGCATGATGTCCTTTTTGTTTCTTCGATATGAATAAAGTCTTGTCAATTTGCACCTCATTGTATCCATGTTCTCTAGAGTGTTAAGTTAAAGTAGCATACCAAGCTCTAGGGGCTTGGTGCAGTCCATTAAAGCTTTGACCACCTTATAAACGCTTATTTGGATGATCAGGATCAACAAAACTAGGAGGTTGTATACATATACCTGCTTCATCTATAGTGCCATACAGAAATGCACTTTTAAACATCCCATTGGTATACTATGGGGAAGAGAGAAAATCCCCATAAATGGGCAAAGGCCAAAACAACCTGATAGATTTCTATTCTTGCCACAGGAGCAAAAACCTCATCATAGTCAATACCTTCTTCTTGTGTGTACCCTTGGGCCACCAATCTTTCTTTATTCCTCACAACCACACCTCTTTCATCTCTTTTATTTCTTCATCTCTTTTATTTCTATAGACCCACTTAGTGCCAATCACCTTTATTCCATGAGGTAGATCTACAAGAACCCATACTTGTTGTAGCATGATATGTTAACTGTTCTTCTGCCATGGCTTTGAACCAATGTCATCTGTAAAGCTTTAGCAATCGCTTCTTAGTTCCTCTGGAGATAGAAAGCAGGCAAACAAACAATGTTGTGATCTTTGTGATTGTTTCTTGCTGCTTTTGAATATGTTGTGAGAAGAGCATGAGTCTGATTTGGTTCTGAACTTTGCTCCTAGTTTGACACAGCTGACTTGAAGGGTTCACCATAGTATTTGATTTTGTTGGGTGGAATACTACTGTAATCTATGTGTAGGAGTAGGACTGACTTCAATTTCTGTAGGAAGACTGTTGAAATCAGTTATCACACCCTCCTCATCATAAGATGCCTCATCAAAAATCCCTGTCTCAGGCTTGTGAAAGATTTCTAGCTCTGGCATAAGTGAATCATCATGTTCAAGCCTACCAGCATTAATTGTGTGACTACCAGTATTAACTGAGGGAGTACTGGTAGTAGTTTGTTTTCTGGGGACTTGTCCTATATGCTTAGGGCAATTTCTTCCAACTCTCTTCTAAACCCATGAATCTTAGAATTATCTTCTAAAGAATCAGTAGAAGAATCCTCTTTCTTTGAATTTTTGGAAGAAGTCCTTGATTCATAATTTTTCTTTCAAGAAGCCTTTTCAGCTGAAGGCTAAACAATAGCTCTACTTCCTTACTCTTTTTCTCAGAAGCAATAGGTGTTGGAGTACCTGCATGTTAGATTCTTCTGAATTACTTGCCATGTGGTTAGCTTGATTCTCCATAGGACACGGGAATATTGTTCGTAGATCAGAAAGATAGTCAATATCAAACATCCTATCTATATCCTATCTCCATTTAACATGGGTTTATACTTCAAGTAAATATAATATGCAGGGGGGTAATTTACTTCTACTCTTTAGGGTTTCTAAATTATAAACCCTAGGGCTGTTGTTATTTAGTGAGTAACCAACTAAGAATCACTCGTCAGATTTTCAATCAAACTTGCAAGCACACTAGCGTATTAGAATGGTAACATGACACCCAAAAGTCTTCTTATGTGAGCTAATAATTGGTTTATGCACAAACAAAAGCTACATTGGAGTTTTGTTTTGGAGGTTTTGTCACTCTTACTCTATTTAAATAATTATAGCAAGCTGTACTAAACTTGCTTCTGCCCTGAAAAAGTGGTTGGTAAGAGAGAATCTACTAGCATAGTTCTAGCAGCCTCAAATTAGGGTTTGTTCATTCTTTCAACAACTCTCATTTTGTTGTGGAGTTTAGCTTGTTACTGTATACTCTTGTTTTTATTTCCACTTGTTCCCACTAATTCAACCATATCTCATACTTTAAATTCAGTGTCTATTATTGATCTAATGATTTTAACCTATGACTAAGCTGGTTTTCAATTTACCTAATAAAGGTCTGAAGAATGCCCACTAGTTTTCATCCTTAAGAAGCCCAAAAAGTATGTACCCAGTTCTTAATCTTGTACAATCATCGTGCTTACAAGGCAATAACTTGCATGATTAATGCTTTGCACAGAAGTAGGACCAAAAAGTTCCATTTATGCAAGGGGTGTAAAAGCACAATAATTAATCTTTCTAACTTGGCCTTGCAAGAGGCCCTGTGTTGTTTGCCTTTATGGCAGGCAACACAAGTGTGGTCATTTTTGAAAACCTTGGAAGGTAGACCTCTAACAAGGTTTCCCTTCACAAGTTTGTTTAGGTTTTTAAAATTTATATGACCTAACCTCCTATGCTTAATTATAGATTCATCAGAGTGGCTTTTGCAATCAAACAGCAAAACCTTTTGTAGGCGATGAAGGTTCTTCATGTACAAAAAACTGTACATGTTGTGGTGTCTAGGGACCTGTTAATAACTATCTGATTTAGTCTTTTTTATTATTTTTTTTTTTTTTCTTTTTTTGTATTTTTTTCTTTTTATTTTATTTTTTTTGTTTTTTTTCGTTTTTTTTTTTTTTTTAGGCATTTTAAAATCAGAAGACACAACAAGACATTCAGTTTCAGTGAAAAGAACCTTGTGCTGCTTATCACAAATTTGTGATATTGAGAAAAGATTAAAATGCCCTAATTCTTTTACAATATGACACATTTTCAAAAGATAAATTTCCAAGCTTTATTCTACCCCCCTTTACCAGTATGTGCCTTTTGTACCTCCAAAGGTAACAGATTCCTCCAGTTGAAATTTCTTCAAAATCCTCAGTTTGATCCTTGTTACTTGGTCATGTGCCTGAGCATCCACTATCAAATATAACCTTTCTACCATGTTCTGCTGGGATGTTGCTCATTGCTGTGAAGCTGATAGCATAAGTGCATGATTTGTTTTTCGGCTTCAGTGTGTTCTGTCCCCAATTGGCAAATCCATCATCCACAATGTCAGCAAACCCATTTTATGATTCTTCTCTTTGCTTCCCAGCTTCTTGATGTTGATAAGGAGAATCTTCTTCTTCTTTCCATCTTGTACACCTTTGCTGTACATTCCCTAGCAAGGTGGACATTATTGTGACTATGAAGCAATCAAGCTTCTTTTTGTTAAAGCCAACAGTGTTTTTCCATCCCAAGCGCTCGAACTCTCCTTCCTGTTTCTTATAGAACTCTCTTCATATTCGTAATAGCAATTCATTGCTTAGTTGCCAGTTGATGGTCCATTTCTTTCAATATTACAATCATGCAATCGTGTTCCAAATCTTAATGATGTACGTCCAAATCCTCTGTTTGTTTAGCAAAGAGGGAATAGATGACTTCATCAGCAAAAACAGCATGAACTTCTTTTTCAGGAGCATTGGTTGAAGAAGTAGAAGGAGTGCATGTACTGTAGGTCACCAGTAAAACTAGACTTAACCTTATTAGTGCTGCTTTTGCTTTGTGAAACAAAAGCAACATTTTGAGCACTTGGAAGATGTTTTTAAAGCACCCTGAATTTTTGCTAAAATACTAAGGTTAATTGTACAAAATTTCAATTGATAAATTATCAATCTCAGGATTAGTTCTCATAGTCATTGCCAGATTAGACCATGCTGACGGCAAAGATCTAAGAAATTTATGATTTGCATCTTCTGTAGATACTTCCTGCACCATTGAGTTCAATTGAGAAGTAGAACTGTTTGAAACTGTCATATCCTTTTTCTAGCCCTTCAGAATTGGATGATTCGCTAAATGCTTCTAAAACTGTTGTTTGAAAACAGCCTCTTTCTGCATTTTCTTTGAATTTGCATTACCACCAAACCTAGTTCTGATGGCTTCCCAGATCTCTTTTGCATCATCCATTCCATGAAATCTTCTCATATGCTCCTTGGGAATGGCCATCAGCAAGATATTCTTAGCCTTCCTTTCCTTTTCAACAGCTTGAATTTCTGCAGCAGTTACTGGTGAAAGTATTCGAACAATACCATCCTTTCCAGTTGAAATTCTCTTCTTGGAGTTTCCATTCTGAATTACCTTCCAAACTTCATTGTCAATGTACTCAAGGTAATGCTCCATCTCCATAGCCCATATATCATACTCCTCCTTCTTCAGAATTGGGAGTTTGATATTTGAGATAGCAGTTGTTTGAGGAATCACCTGTTGTTGTTGTTTAGGTGCAGCACCAGTGTCTGATGCATCTTCATGGTTTGATTCTTCATCATCACTGAGATGTTGTGAGAACTCATCATTAGCAGGTTGAGACATTTTGTAGGAGAGTGTTTGTTTGTGGTTCTAGTGATTCTTCTTACTCAGAGTCCCTCTACAGGCTCTGATACCACTTGTAGGTCCTTGGTTTAGGATCTATATAGCCTTTGTAAGACAATAGCTAACTTGAATAAATCCAAATCAACTATGTGAGAGACACTGACTATGAATATCAAGTGTTAATGCGGAATCTTAACACAAGAATTAAGAAGAAACAATAATACTAATTTGCTATTGATTTCTATTAAGCTCTAATGCTTCTATTGATATTTCAATCACGTACATAACATTGTGCCTTAGGGTTCCTTTTATACACCAAGGAAACCCTAATGGGCTTTACAAACGTGTGAAAGGATAATGCATATCCTTTCCTAAGATATCTCCTAAGATATCTCTAAGATAACTATTACTATTCTGTTACATAAACAGACTTAACTAGAACAGACTTAACTAAATATGACCAGTACTAACTATAGTACTGCTACTCTACCAGTACTAACTTTAGTACTGCCAGACTTAACTTAGTACTGACAGTATTAACTTAGTACTGCCAGAACTAACTAATACTACCATATTTAACTGTTATACTACCAGTATTAAGTCTTTTACAATCTATTTCCCAACAATCCTCCCCTAACTTGATCTTTACTTATGAACTTCAAGTTCCTTCAATATATTCTTAATCTTCACTTTAAATTATTTGAGCTTCCTGAGGATGTTGTAAATAGAATTCTTCGAATTATTCTTGATCTGCAATACTTCAAATCATCTCTTTTTGATCTTTGCAGCAACTATTCTTCAAATCTCTTCAGCAATTAAGACCTATAAATAAGCTAGAAATCTAATTTGAAAATGACAGGAAAAGCTTGACTCAGTTTGACCCTTTTGAGTTAAATGCTAATTGCAGCCTAAATTTAAGCTAGGAAAACTAAAGTGAAAATTCAAATTAAGATAAAACAGATGGACCTTATATGGCATTAAGCTTATGCTAATAAACTCAGATCCTAAAACTACTTATAGCTGATCTAGATTTGCATCTAAAGATTGGACTTGAG
Source organism: Tanacetum coccineum (assembly GCA_026074375.1). Taxonomy (NCBI): domain Eukaryota; kingdom Viridiplantae; phylum Streptophyta; class Magnoliopsida; order Asterales; family Asteraceae; genus Tanacetum; species Tanacetum coccineum. The sequence continues at coordinate 18,359 of BQNB010075058.1, read as the reverse complement.
GTTGGAAAGTGAGCTTTTAGAGACAGAATTTTACTTAAAACCAAATAGGCAAATGAAAGTTGTTCTAACTTACTTCTACTGCCTAAATAGACTTAAAACAAGCATAACATTGACACCAAATAGCTCTAAATCAAAATCAAACCAAATAAGCTAGATTAAAAGATAAAATTACCACAGATTCAAACCTATACTATATTAAACCTAACTTTTTGAATTTATACTATAAAAACTTATAAAACTATCTTAATAACTAACTTTTAACTGATTGAAACTGACTAAAAAGCCAAAATGGCCCCAAGCAGTATTAACTTAAGTTAATACTGCTTGTGCCAAACACACCTTTAAACTATGAAATTTCTATTTAAGCTGAATAAGTCCTCAAAAACCATAGATTATTGAAAACAGATTAAACACAATGATATTAAAGGACAATTAAGCACAAATTTCAGATAAATAAGCACCAGACAATAAGCTAAGCTTATATGCTGATTTTGACATTATTAAAACAGTTTTAACACTAAAATGAACAAATAACTTTAACATTAAACTTAAACTGATAAAAATCTAAGATCTAAACATTAAAAGCTGATATAAAACAGAATAAGCACAATTATTAAGCAAATAAGCACACAACAGCTAATAAGCAATTGACAAGATAACATAAGCAAGAAAAATAAAAGAGAGCTAAAAGAGAAATGCACCTTATCCCTTGCTTAAACAAGGAATCAAATAGCTTTTTCAAGCTTAATCTACAAGCTTAGTTTATTAATAAGCCCTATAAGCCCTATAAGCCCTTCCTTTTCTGGCTTATCTTCCCATTGACTTATTCAATCCATTTTAAGACTAACTAAATGGAAATCTTATTCAATTCAGTTTTAACCCAAGCTTAAGAGAATTAGCAGTAGCTTATGAGTAAAAAAAGAGCTTATTGAAGCTTATTAATTACATATAGACTTAATTTCAACCAAAGTGCTTAAGAGTAAAAACGGAATTATAACACAATTAAAACAGAAAATGAGATTTTATTAATTAAAGGTTCATTACAAGATTAAAAAAAGCAGAAATTACATAAAAGACATTAATAAGCTAAAATAAGCTAAGCTACTACTAAGCTACTCCTACTCTAATGCTAGATAATCCAATATGTGTGTGAGAGGCTTTTTATATAAGAGTGAGGCGAAGCTTCTAGGCTCTAGGATGCGCCCCCATCTCTCATCTTGGCCCTTCAATCTTTGTTTGGCCTCCAAGAAAATGATCTTGACCGTTGATAGCCTTATACGTCCCATCCTCTAATCAAATGTGTTGGTATCGCCAATGTGGCATTAGTGGCAGACGTGTCAGGCCTTCTAGAAGCATGGGAGTACATGTACTTGGCCAAATTTACCCTGTGTGGTGAAAGGTGAAAATGGAGGGAAATAAGGTAGGGGATAAACAGTGTTTTATACTGTGTTGACCCGTGTGTTTTATAAGTTTGACCGGGTCAAGGATTTGGGCTTAGACTTTTGGATTTTGGGCTTAGAATGGGGTAAAGAATTAATGGACTTGGATTTGTTATTATAAGGCTTAAGGTTTAATAGGTATCATTTTTATTGGGCTGACCCGGCCCATTAAGTGGGCCCGGGTTGGTCCATAAAAGATGGGCATGCCTTCGGTTTTGGTTTCTTCGCGCTCATTCCATTCCCGTGCTCAGCTTTGTCCGTTTTTGCTTTATTTTTGTCCTTTTGTGATTTATCGTTACTTGCAAGACACAATAGACAAAACACACATATACAATGCATTTTTGTGTATTTATTGGTCATTATTGGTCTTTTTAGCTCGTTTAATAAGGTAAAAGGTATGTGTAAATAAGCACATACCACTACTAAACTAAACTACTCCTAATTATGCAAGAAAAATAATGGGTGGGAAAAACTTGTATGGTTAAGCAAACATGTTTACCTAATTATGCACTACTCCCTAGTAGTCTTATCAGATTTTATTGCTCGTCACCCTCGTAACGTAATGTTTAAGTATTTATTAATTCAAACACTTAACTCGGAATCCACCCAAAGTTAATCTAGATATGAAGATCTAATAATATGTATCCTCTAACCTAGCCGCGTTTCCCTAGATGTCTACGCTAAGCAATTTATAGCTAGTTTTCTAATGCCTAACGCGCACACCATTTACAAGAAGCAATAATAAAAGATCTAACAACTAGGTTTCATACAATCATAAGCAAACGCAATTAGATTTAGCCAAGCATGTTATTTGAAAGCGAAGAACAATTAATCAAACAACACATAGACATATTGAATGATTAAAAAGGTAAAGGAACTTCACTTCAATTAAACATGGAGTATGAGTGAGTACAAAAGGGTTTAGAAACCCTAAAGTTCGACCACAATAGCTGCTACAAAAATACTCTACATTTTCCTCCTTAAAATATGAAAAATTAGGTTTGTATATATAGAGTTGAGATCCTGACGTCGTCGCTTAGAAATCGCAACTTCGTCACCCCACAGAATCTTCCATGGGCTTCTTTAAGTCGGCTACCTTGACGTCGTTACAAATGGTTGTGACGTCGTTGCCTTCAATCATTGACGGCGTCAAAGAAGGTTGTGATGCCATCTCCACGCACGTTAAATCCAAAGCTTCATCAAAAATCATGTAGAGTTGCATTCTTATCCTGTTTCTTTTCAAATTGAGCTCAAGTCACATGTTTTTCCTCCAAATGCTAAAATATCAGAAAGAAACAATTAAGTACAATATTTAGGGATATTTTCATGATTTTGGGGGTTAAATGATCTTGAAAAATTGTATTAAATTACACCTCATCACCTTTGCCTAAAATGCTCATGCTCAACTGCTTAATTCTGCAACTCCACCCGAATGTTGACACGTGTCCTTTTCTAATAATAAAAGTCAAAATGTTATGATGTTTTGTATTATTATCAATAGTGATAAAAAATCATAAATACCACTATAACACCTCGTATTTTAGAACCGACTCATTTATTATACCCCATCTACCCCACATATTATTATATAGCAAATGCTTATGCCACATAACTGATTTATAAAAACAAAAACCCCTATATTTGGCATGGATGTGACTTGGGACTGATGACTTGGACTGATGACTTGGATAAAATAATTATATTCATAGTTAATTATTCCCTATCTCAGGTTATAAAAAATAGTCTCTATCTTTTTCCTTAAAAAGCTATTATCATTCTCCCCTTACCCCCTTTAACTTTTCGATCAAAACCTGCAACAATCATCTTCTCCATCTTAGATGAAACAATCTTTGTATTTATTTTCTTCATATGAATCAATGAATCATCATATATTTCTTCTCCTTTACATGATGATGATGTGTAGGAAACACCAGAAACACCCGAAACTCATAGTGTGAAATCTGACGACGAAAGAACTAAGTAAGTATTTTACTGCTATAAAAAATTTTGATTTTTTATTATAGCTATGAAAAGTATTTAGTTTATTGATTATACAAAAATCGAACGTGTTTTTTCCTTTGATCATAATTAGATATTTGATAACGGTAGGAATTGTTGTGTTGACTTGGAAAAAGAAACTAAATGTGAAATATTAAATGAAGAAAAGGGAGAATGTCATAAAGAAGTGTGTGCTTAGCATAACAATAATAAGAACATCAATCATGATGAAAGGGTTAAAGAACCAAAAATTGACATGACTTTTGACACTATTGAAGAACTTACTGATTTTTATGTAATGTATGGAAAGAAAATAGGATTTGGAGTGTTTAAAGGATCTTTTAAAAAGTCTAAGAATGATGAAAAAACAAAGTATGTTACTGTTGCATGTAATCGGGCTCAGAAGTCAACGTCAAAATCAAAAAAAATACCTTAAACCCTCGTCCCATTACAAAAACAAATTGTGGTGCTAGAGTTTGTGTGGTTCTTGGCGCTGATAAAAAATGGTATGTGTCAAAAGTTAGTCTCGAACATAATTACCTTTTTTAACCTAGCAAAGGACAATTTTATCGTTGTCATCGAGTAGTAAATAGACGTGTGGAAAGACAACTTAAAATCCATCAAAGAGCGGGAGTAAGAATGAATAAGAGTTTTAATACGTCCGTTATGTATAGCGGGGATATGAAAATTTACCATTTACGAAGAAAGATTGTCGTAACTATGTTGATAAAGTTAAACGGTTAAAGTTTATAGAGGGTGATTCTGAAGCAATTCAAGGTTATTTCACGAAGGTTCGGTCTACTGACCGGGAGTTTTTTTATGCCTGGGAATTGGACGAGGAAAATACACTAAAAGTTTGTTTTGGGCAGATGCAAGGTATAGGGCGGCTTATAAGGAATTTGGGGACGTTGTCACATCCGATGCAACATATTTGACAAATCAGTATGTGATGCCAATGGCTACTTTTGTAAGGGGTAACTCATAATGGACAATCTATATTGCTTGGTTGTGGATTGATTTCAAATGAAGATACTAAGACATTTACATGGCTCTTTAAGTCATGGCTTACATGTATGTCAGGTCGTACTCCCAACGCCATTATCATAGACCAAGACTAAGCTATGAAAAATGCAATTGAGATTGTTTTTCTGGATGCACGTCATAGGTAATTTCTAACCCACTTATATAGCTTATAATTCTACACTTAGATTTACATAGTCATGAATCTTGAAATTTCATAGTTTGAAAAGAATTTGTTTGTTATTTAATATTATATTTTTTTTTTGAACGGCGGATTTTATTGAAACAAAAAGACTAGCAAGAAGATAGAAATTACAAAGTAACAAGATGCGGGTTTTTAAGCCAATCTACCCAACTAAAAGACTTTTTACATCTATGATTACACCAAATGAAGGATTGGGTGATTACCTCCTCAAATATAAGCGCCTTCGAAGGACAAGTTGAACCAAAAATGCTCTTGTTACAGAAATTCCAAATGTACCACCACAAGACATAACAAACGCCTTCGAACAACTCTTTATGTTTAGAATGAAGACGGATACTCAACAACCATTCTAACCATTCATCATAAGAGGAAACCATCACGACATCAATCTCCTACCAAAGCAAAACCTTGCGAAATATCTCTCTAGATATAGGGCAAGTAAAGTAAAATATGGCTTAGATGATCACATTCTTTCGCATAAAGGACATAGAATCGACTCAATATCCATGCCTCTTTTAGAGATGTTCAACCGAGTAGGTAAGATGTCCAACTTAACTTTCCAAGCGTGAATATTGACTTTAATAGGCACGGCTTTTATCCAACGGGTTTTGGAAGAGACCACTGGTAACGAGTTTGCGTCAAGGAGATTCCTAAATGAGCGACTGTAATCGCCACAACATTCTATCGGGGACTTCTCCATATATTTCATTCGAATCGAAAAGGAGTAATTCCCTACCAAAATCTTCAAAGCTGAATATATGTAGCCTATTCAGCTCCAGCTCTTAGAGCTTACGAAACGAACACAGAAGTTCATCTATGAGATAACTTCAAACGCCACTAAATATTTTTTTTTTTGAGTCGCATTGCATTCATTCTGGAAAGTCAGATTGGAAAGTGGTTGTCGCCTTCAATTTGTCCTCCCAGAAACCGAATGTATACCCGTTGCCATCTTTCTGGTGAATGATCCATCAAATCAGTCCCCTGCCTCTGAATATGTTGAACCTCCTTGACGATATCTAACCATAAGGACGGATGGTGGCTTTGAACATGTTTACCAATCTTTCTGTCTTCTCCATGTATCCCTTTAATAATATTAGTCCATAAAGCTGATTGTTGTGTGCAGAAACGCCAAACCCATTTGAATAAAAGAGCTCTATTAAGAGCGTAGAAACTCGAAACTCCAAGACCTCCCTTTTCTTTAGAAGCCAAAACTTTATTCCATTTAACCCATATTGACTTCTTTCCGTTATGCTCGATACCATTAAAGAAATGACATCTAATGGATTCCATATTGAGAAGAACCTTCGCTCTAACTTTGAATAAGGACATATGGTATATTGGCAATGAACCTAGTGTAGGTCCTCGGTTTAGGATCTATCTAGCCTTTGTAAGACAATAGCTAACTTGAATAAATTCAAATCAACTACGTGAGAGACACTGACTATGAATATCAAGTGTTAATGCGGAATCTTAACACAAGAATTAAGAAGAAACAATAATACTAATTTGCTATTGATTTCTATTAAGCTCTAATGCTTCTATTGATATTTCGATCACGTACATAACATTGTGCCTTAGGGTTCCTTTTATACACCAAGGAAACCCTAATGGGCTTTACAAATGTGCGAAAGAATAATGCATATCCTTTCCTAAGATATCTCCTAAGATATCTCTAAGATAACTATTACTATTCTGTTACATAAACAGACTTAACTAGAACAGACTTAACTAAATATGACCAGTACTAACTACAGTACTGCTACTCTACCAGTACTAACTTTAGTACTGCCAGACTTAACTTAGTATGACAGTATTAACTTAGTACTGCCAGAAACTAACTAATACTACCTATTTAAATGTTATACTACCAGTTTTGAAGGCTTTTACAATCTATTTCCCAAACAATCCTCCCTAACTTGATCTTTACTTATGAACTTCAAGTTCTTCATATATTCTTGATCTTCAATTTAAATTATTTGAGCTTTCCTTCCCCCCCTTGAGGTGTTGTAAATAGAAATTTTCGAATTATTCAGTTTGCAATACTTCAAATCATCTCTTTTTGATCTTTGCAGCAACTATTCTTCAAAGCTTTTCAGCAATCCTTCATATCAGCAACATTGACTATATGTACATCAAATCATATAGTTTTAGGCTATTCTCATCACTTCTAGGTGTGTTAACTCCTGAGAGAGGTGAATCATTAAAAAAATTTAAATGGATTTGATGTCTCTTTACCAGTTAGCCATTTACTCTGGTGTAGTTAGTCCTTTGGCCACCAGAAAGGTGCATGTCCATGGTTGACTGAAAACCATTTCAACTCTCAGTACATTAAACATTGGTGAGTTGAATACCATATGGTTTTTGGCAAAACATTTAACAGCATTAAACGGATTTGTATGCCTTACCTGTAGCCGTTTGCTCAGGGCTAGTTCAATCCTTTTGGCACCTAGTAAAGGTATATTCCATGGTGGATGATGACCATGTCAACTCTTTGTACATGAAATTGGTGAGATGGACATACATCCACTTTTTGGTAAAGTGTCAACCATCTAATATGGATTGCAATTTGTATTTACCATAAGCCATAATTTATGGGAACTAGTTATGGTTTTTCCACAGCCTTTAACCACCCAAACCATAAACTTGTGGGCTAGCAAACTCTTCAATTAAGCAGATTTGGTGGATACACACACATATAACTTATTGGCAAGTTATCAACCATAAAACGGATTTGAGAAGTCTTTACCAAGAGTTGTTTGCTCCTGGACTAGCCAGTCCTTATGTCTGTTAGACATGGTGGACTGATAACCATTTGTTGTGTTAGTGCATAGCACCTCCACCAAGGTGTTATCCTTCTCATCTTCCATCTAGTTTTCGAATCATAAACCTTTACTTTTCCTATACAGCCTTGCTTTTTCCATCATTTTCAAACATTTTTAGCATATCCTCATCTGGTTTTCCTCCTTGAAGTTTCTTATCTTGCATAGTTTTGCATATCTCAGCAGATAAAGGATATTTTCTTTCAATTAACATATATATATATCCATTGACTCCAAGTTCAAACAATGTACTCTACAGGTATCATAATATCTCCAACTTATGATCCTTTGCTGACCTAATACACTCCAAATAGGATCTGTACTAAGGGGTTCCTCAAACATATTCTTTAAAATATTCATAAAGTTTTTTTTTTTTGTATTTTTTTGTTACCTTCTCTAGCTATCCTCAGGTCATCCATACCATTATCTATCATGACAACTCCTATATAACTCGTAAGATCATCTCTAGAATATATCCTTCTGCATAGCCACCAAAATTTATGTACCTTATATCAGTTCCCATCTCACTAATTATTGGTACACACCTTTTTCTCCTTGCTTGATAATCTTATAGGTAGCTATACTAGGTGATTTCATAGCTACAGGAACAGATTAATAGGAATTTTAGTACCTGAAACAGAATCATCTTGTTCACATAACTTTCTTGAATCTTCAGATCATCCTTATCAAAAAGATCTGTATGCAATCTTTTCCTTGCCATCTGTTTTCTCCTCTTTCTAGACTTCTTGGTTGGCTCATCATCTTTTGCTTCATCACTCTTTAATCTTTTTGAAGCCTTTGTTTGGAGTTCTTCACCAAATATTTTCAAACTATCTTTAGTGGCTTCAAAGTTTATTGGTGCAAAAGATTCAACCTGTTTCACCAGCTTATCAAATTCTTCTTTAACTTCTTCAAAACTTAAATTATTCAAGGAAAAAAAATAAAAAAAAAAAAAAAAAAAAAAAAAAAAAAAAAAAAACCGAGATAACTTCCCTGTCCCTATTCTTCAAAGAATTCATCATCTATATGTTCTCAGCTGTGATTGGGTCATGGGCCTATTTCTTTTTAGCTCTTGCTCTTTCCTCTGCAAAATATTCTTCATTTCATTTAGACTAGATCTACCATCTTCTTTGCAAAATATTCTCTTGTAAGTCACTTCCTAGCATACTCTTTGAATCTCTGCATTAGCTTTAATCTTTGCTCTAATTAATCCAATCTTCATCTGTGTAACGATGAGCTTCAAATTGAACTTGAGCTCCCCACTTCTTTTTCTTTGTTGCATCAATTAATTCTTTTCTTCTGCAAGTCTGTTTTCTAATTTGCAAGTTTCATGAAATGGTTTTTGTAGATTGATAAGTGTAAAATACACATATCCGTTAATACCTAAAATAACCCAATTAAACCCAAAACAGACCAAAAATGGCAACAATATGCTTGTATTTGTGTTTTGTGTGTGCAGGTACGGATATATCAAAAATCACAAGAAAACAGTCAAAAACGGGCAAGCACGGACACGAGAATCAGAAGAGTACAAAAAGAAGCCAAAGAATCAAAGCTGAAGCCAGAAAAGTCAAACCCGCAGTCAAATCCAGTCAACAAAAAGTCAACCAATAAAAGACAAAACCCAAAAACATTCCATTTTCACCCTCCAAGTTTCACCAAAGTCCAAAAATAACCCCTCATCTCCTATTGTGCCCCAGAACCCTTAATGGGCCTGAAAAACCCTAAAATCCTCACCCGGATCCATAAGCCCAAAACCATAGCCCAACTCTCTTTTTATAAACCACAGGGACTAATCTTGCAAATTTCCAAACGTGATTTATACTAGAGATGGAGAGAAGATTGAGAGGGACTAAAATCGTCAATACCCCAAAGATCCAACTGAATTACCTTTCAGTTAAAAAAGTAGCCCGAACACTCTTCATCTCCTTCTTCGTTTCACCTAGCAGTTAAAACAAGGGGCAAACAAAAATTGAGGGATAAAATGGACTATTCAAGTGGTCGTATACATGGTGGCAAGGTCAAATCAGTAAATCCAAGGCAATTCATTAGCTCTCTCAAGCACATAGCCACGTCATCAATGGAGAAGCACACATGGAATGTGGGTTTTGTACTATTTCTACTCAGAGAAGAAGCACAAGTGAGCCTCTCATGGATTGCTAGCTTGGCAATCCGTGTAAGGTCACTTAGTGATCCAACGACCAAAAACAAAGACCCAATGATTGGTTGATTTGATGGCTGAGATTGATGGGCGCGTCTAACAAGATTTCAGGCCTAGAATGTTCCTCTCAAGGCTATAAATAGAGCCTCACTCTTCACACACACAGACGTAGCTTTTAGATTTAAGTTTTAGCTTAATTTTCCTTTTAAAACCTTGTAACTTTCCTTTTAAAGTATTGAATCGATCTTTTTATTAATGAAATTTAGTTGTTTTTAATCTCTCAAAAGCTCTTTTGTTTAAATTCATAAGCTCTCATTTTTTATTTGATGTTAAGCTAAAGCTCAACAAGATCATATAAGCTCTTTCAGTCTATAAGCTGAAATAGAGCTCAACTTAGCTTAATCTTACCTAAACTCTTAAAACAGCTTTAAAATACCTATTTACCTTAAACTTAATGGATTATAGCTTTTGGAAGGGGAGCTTAATTTGGAAGAGCTCCCAAAGACTTTACTCCTAGCTTATTCATAAGCTAGGAGAGCTTGAAGCTGCCCTTAATTGGGTCCTCTTGTTCAGCTAGAGGATTTAGTAAGTTTCCTTAGTTTTCTCTTAATTTTCTATACTTAAAATTTGCTTAATAAACTGCTTATTTGCTTATTTTAACTGCTTAATTATGTTTTTTGTTCTCTTATTATGCTTAATAGTTATAGGTTTACATCTGTTTTCAGCATTATAGTTATTAATTTTAGATTTTCAGTTTCTGTCTAAAAAACCTTAAAAAACTAAAAAATATAGTAGCATAGTGTAGATCTTATAATTTAGCTTAATTAATCATTGAAATATGTTGTTATGCTTGATATAAGCTAGTAGTAATCTGGTATTAAGGAGTTAGGCATTAGTTTTCAAAATCAAAAGCTACTTCAAAATTCTGTCAATTTAAAGGGGTGTTTGGCATTAGCTAATTTGACCTCATAAAGTCAAAAGGTTTTGTGCATTTTGTTTGAGTTAGCTTAGGTTTCATTTATAACCAGTAGTTGAAGAGTTTTTAAAGCTTAGGATGCAAAATTCAAAAAATTATGGTCTAATTTGCTTGCTTCTACACAAGGGCATTTCACCCTTACTTTTTGTTTGTGAAAATTGGATCTAAACCTCTTAGGGCTTAGATTGTGCTTGCTGAATGTTTATAAACACTCAAGAAGAGTGTCCAAGTGCAGGTTTACCCTTAAGGTAACCTGCACTATTGGATTTGTGCTAAGTGTCAAGTGCATCAGCAGGAATTAGGTTGTTCCTGCTGTCACTTTTGAATTTAATTTTAGTTAAGTAAAAGTAGTCTTAGGTTCTTAAATTCAAGTAGGATAAAGTCTAGGTATAGCTTATTATAGATTAAGTCTTAATTTGCAATTTCTAGCTTATTTACCTAGCTTAATTCAGCTGTCAAAATCTCTAAAAAAGCTTAAAACTCAAAAACAGTAGTTAGATTAGTATAGCTTTTAAATTTTAAATTCTAGCTTATAGAATTAGGTTTTAGTGTTTAAATTAGTAACCTATAAGTTGTTTGTCAAGTTTGCAAAAGCTCATTTGCTGTCTTTGCTTTTTGTGCCATTTAGCTTATTAAGTTTTTGAGCTTATTGCTTTATTTCCTGACTTTGCTCCTTTAATCATCATTTTCAGTTGTCTTCTGTTGATTTTAGCTCAAATTTCTTTTCATTTATAGATTAAGCATATCAAAAGCTCTCATGATCTTCTTTTACTTTTGAATTTGAGCTTAAATTAAGCTTGTTGCAGCTTATTTAGTCTAACCAAAGGGAAACCCTTAGTTTCTGTAAACAGCTTAATAATAAGCTGTTTAAGAGCTTATTAGTGGGTTTCAGACCATAGTGCTTTTGTTAAAGTTGTTCTCTCCAGCTTTTTCTACAACTTTGCTTCTTTAAGTTTTTCATTTTAAGCTTTTTAAAAATTCAAATGCTTAATGGACTTAGGGTGTAATCGGGTTGGGTCTCAGGGTAGGTAGTGTAACTTTTAATTTTCATTGTTAACCCCTCCGTTAGCTAGTTAGTTTCTCAGTTAGTTCTCTTCTCTTTGCACCATTAGTCCTTAGTTAAGTATTAATTAGTTTAATTAAGTTTTTAAATAGTAATTAGGGTTTAGTTTTTAATAAGTTTAATTAAAGTTTTATAAAAAGTGAAAAATTAGGGCTTTTATTTGTATAATTTCTGCACATTTTCTTTATTCAGTGTAATTTTTATAAAATTTTTAGGAATTTATTTTTTTTATAGTTTTATTATTTTTATAGTTTTTAATTAGTTTAAATTTTAGAAAAATCATATCTTTTAATCTAAAAAGCCAAATACATAGTATATTCTTTTTCTAAAAATTTTCTTTTACTTATTTTACTTAGGAAAAAATATATTTCAATTACTTTCTTTTTTTTATTTTATAGGATTTAATTGAAGTATATTGTTTTTAATAATAAATTCAAAAAATAATCTAAAAAAATCATTTTATTTCTCTTTTATCCTAATTTCGGTGTATGAAATTTAGTTTGCAATCTTAGGTTTAATTTTAGTCTATTTGTTTAATCGTCGTGTTTTATTTTTTCCCGTATTTGATCTTAAATTGTATAATTGCATTGAATTGTTCAATTTTATTGTTGCTTTCTATTTACGTAGTCATAGATATCAAAATAATCCTATTTTCTTATTCAAATCAAATCCAAGCTTAACGAGGTTTCAATTTCACTAGTAGTTGGGGGAAAGACCCAGGTGATCATAATTTATCCGGTTAAATATATCGTATTAGATATTATTTATATATATTTTTATGAGTGAATTTTCCTTTAGGGAATTTTCTTAATGCTCTTTTGAACTATTATATTTTATATGTGTATTTTCATAATGATCTTTTACTTTATAATCAAGCCACATGCTTGGTTACCAATTGTCCTAATACCGATAACCATCAAGTAGCTGTTTTTTTTTTTTTTTGTTTATTTTTTTTTATGCCGGCAACGGGTTCTTACAATTAAGTTAACCCTCCGAACCGTGTTAGTAACCAAATGGCACCACCCGGTTTTGCTCCGGTGCAAAACAATGGTCAAAATAGGTATAATCAAAATCAAGGTCAAGGGAATAATTTTAATCGGGGAAATAATTTTCATGGAAATCAAGGTTTTCAAGCTCAAAACAATCATGCTCTAAATTTTCAAAATCAAGGATTTCAAAACCAACCTTTTCAAGTTCCTAATAATCAAGTTCAACAAGAGTTTTCAAATGAGTTTTCAAGTTACAAGAGAACTAATGATCAAATGATGAGAAACATGCAAAATCAAATCAACTCGTTGAAAGGAGAAGTTAAGGAATGACAATTTCAAACCCACGATGAAGACCTCAACAATGCTGTCTTGATGAATTAAAAATTGTTTTTCAAACTAACTTGCAAAATATGTTAAGTGGATTCTTTCAAAACCAAGCCTCAACTTTGGGTACTCTTCCGAGTAATACCATTCCAAACCCGAAGGGTGAGATGAAAGCGATCACTAACTCCGAAGTGGTGTTCTTATGTGGACCCTCACGATTCCTACTATTCCTTCTCCTTAAAAAGGTAGTGGGACAGAAACCGAGGAGACAACGGATAAAGAGCAATCAAATTTCCAAGGAAGTATCGCTCACATCCCACCTCCGGTTAACCCCATTCCAATTTTGGAACCCGATGTTCCGAAGACTTTACCTAAGCCGAATATTTTGTATCCTTCGCGACTTGATAATCAAAAGCTTCATGAAAAAGCTTCTTATCAAAAAGAGAAGATTTTTCAAATGTTTCAAGATTTACGCTTTGACATTAGCTTCCGGATGCTCTTACTTTTGTGGCCAAGTTTTGCTCCATGATTAGGAATTTTGATCAATGAATATGGAAGTTGCTTGAATTAGCTACGTTACGTTGCTGAACGTGAATCTTCTCGGTGATGCTCTCAAAAAGCTTCTGAATATCTTGGGATCCCCCCCGGCAATTTCTTACTCAATGCAAGTTCCCGGGAATGGATGTTATGTCACGCCTTGCCGATCTCGGCGCAAGCCATAATTCTTATACCTCTTTCATTTGAAAAATTTATCCTTACCAACTTACCCCCACTCGGATTGACTCTTGAGTTAGCGGATAACCATAACTCATCATTAAGGGACTCGCCGAAGACGTTTATGTCAAAGTGGGAAAGTTCCACTTTCCTACCGACTTTGTTGTTGTAGATTTTGAAGCCGATCCTCGAGTACCTCTCATACTTAGGAGATCCTTCTTAAGAACCGGTCGTGCCTTAATTGATGTTTATGGAGAAGAAATAACCCTTTGGGTTGATAACGAAGCCATCACTTTTAATCTAGATCAAACTACGAGATACTCCTCTACAAATGATAAGTCGGTAAACCGAATTGACATCATTGATGAGGTTTGTGAGGAGTATGCTCCGGAATTGCTAGGGTTTTCTAATAAATCTTCGGGTGGCAATCCCACCCCGACGTCTGAGCCTCTTACTTCTGAATTCATTTTAGAAGAGATCGAAGCTTATCTCAAGGATGATTCGATTTCACCAGAAATTGATCATGCCGATTGCGATCCGGAGGGAGATATTTGCTTAATTGAAAAATTATTAAATAATGACCCGTTTCAACTCCCTCTAGTGGACCTAAAGCAAGGAGAAATAATCAAGGCGAAATCCTCAATGGAAGAACCTCCGGAATTAGAGTTAAAAGATTTACCATCTCATTTGGAATATGCTTACTTAGAAGAAAACGACAAGTTACCAGTGATTATTGCAAAAGGTTTAAAAGATGTTGAAAAAGAAGCCCTCTTAAAGGTGCTTAAATCACATAAACAAGCCATTGCATGGAAAATCACCTAGATCAAGGGTATCGACCCTCGTTTTTGTAAACACAAAATCTTGATGGAGGACGATTACAAACCCACGGTTCAAAGTCAAAGACGGGTTAACCCAAAAATTCATGAGGTAATCAAAAAGGAGGTCCTAAAACTTCTTGATGCCAGAATAATTTACCCGATCTCCGACAGCCCATGGGTTAGTCCAGTGCATTGTGTTCCCGAGAAAGGTGGTATAACCGTTGTTGCTAATGCAGAGAATGAATTAATTCTGACACGTTTAGTTACCGGGTGGAGAGTTTGTATCGACTATATAAATTTAAATAAAGCGACTCGAAAAGATCATTTTCCATTGCCGTTTATGGATCAAATGTTAGAAAGATTAACCGGAAATGAGTTTTATTGCTTTCTAGATGGATTTTTGGGGTATTTTCAAATACCGATAGATCCCCAAGACCAAGAGAAAACTACTTTTACATGACCGTATGGAACTTTCGCGTACCGTCGCATACCTTTTGGCTTGTGTAATGCTCCCGGTACTTTCCAACGGTGTATGATGGCCATATTCCATGATATGATCGAAAAGACTATGGAAGTGTTAATGGATGATTTCTTGGTTTTTGGGGATAGTTTTGATTCGTGACCTCTCCCTTTAGTAAAAGCATGCTAAAAAGGTGTAGAAGACAAGAATTCTTGTTTCTAATTGGGAAGAAAGTGCCACTTTATGTGTAGAGAAGGAATTGTGTTAGGTCATAAAATTTCGAAGTCGAGAATTGAGGTCGATCGTGCTAAAGTCGATGTTATCGCTAAGCTCCCTCACCCGACTACCGTAAAAGGTGTTAGGAGTTTCCTAGGTCATGCGGGTTTTTACGCGGTTTATCAAGACTTTCCAAAATCTGACTAGACCTATGACTCACGCATCTTGAGAAGGAAACACCGTTTGTGTTTTCTAAAGATTGTATTGATGCATTCGAGACTCTTAAAAAGAAGCTTACCGAAGCTCCGATCTTACTTGTCCCATATTGGAACCTACCTTTCGAACTTATGTGTGATGCAAGTGATTTCTCGATTGGGTCGGTTTAATGACAACGAAAGACGAAGCACTTTCAGCCTATACATTACGCTAGTAAGACGATGACCGAAGCTAAAATTCATTACACTACGACGGAGAAGGAAATGCTTGCCGTAGTGTATGCTTTTGAAAAGTTTCGACCATATCTTGTCTTATCTAAAAGCATAATGTATACGGATCACTCGGCTTTAAAGTACCTTATGAATAAACAAGATGCCAAGCCGAGGTTGCTCCGGTGGGTTCTCCTCCTACAAGAATTTGATATCATCATCCGTGATAAAAAAGGATGTGAGAACCTCGCGGCCGATCATTTATCTAGACTTGAGAATCCTTCATAAGGTTTGTTAGAAAACAAAAGACATAAATGAATTTTCCTTTAGAGACTCTTGGTGTAATATCTAGTGGAAGTACCCCATGGTTTGCGGACTATGCAAATTTCCATGCGGGGAATTTTATCATCAAAGGAATGATGACTCAACAAAAGAAGAAGTTTTTCAAGGACGTTAAACATTATTTCTGGGATGATCCCTATCTTTTTCGTATTTGTGCGGATCAAATCATTCGAAGGTGTGTGCATGGGCAAGAAGCTAATGATATCCTCAAAGCTTGTCATGAAGGACCCACCGGGGGCCATCATAGTGCCAATCTCACCGCTCGAAAAGTATTTGATGCCGGTTTCTTTTGGCCGACCATATATCGAGATGCCCATACTATGATCAAATCTTGTGATACGTGTCAAAGACAAGGCAAAATTTCACAACGAGATGAGATGCCTCAAAACGCTATTCAAGTTTGTGAAATCTTCGATGTATGGGGTATCGATTTTATGGGACCATTTCCGTCTTCACATGGGAATAAATACATCCTCGTTGCCGTTGATTATCTTTCGAAGTGGGTGGAAGCAAAGGCGCTCCCCACAAATGATGCTCGAGTTGTAGTTAAGTTTTTGAAATCTCTTTTTGCCCGATTCGGAACACCTAGAGCTATTATAAGCGATCGTGGGACCCATTTTTGTAATGATCAATTTGCTAAAGTAATGTCTAAGTATGGGGTCACTCATCGTCTTGCTACCGCTTATCACCCTCAAACGAGCGGTCAAGTGGAGGTGTCCAATCGTGGCTTGAAATGTATTCTTGAAAGGACGGTTGGAGAAAACCGTGCCTCGTGGTCCGACAAACTAGATGACGCTTTATGGGCCTTTCGTACCGCTTTTAAGACACCAATTGGTTGTACGCCTTACAAACTAGTGTACGGAAAGTCTTGCCATTTACCTATCGAGTTAGAGCATAAAGCATATTGGGCTTTGAAACATGCTAATTTCGATCTTCAAACCGCGGGTGATCACCAGAAGCTTCAACTTAATGAACTTAATGAGCTTCGTGATCAAGCTTACGAGAATTTTTTGATATATAAAGAGAGGACGAAGAAGCTTCACGACTCTAAGATAAAAAACATCATTTTCAAAGTTGGTGATCGAGTTTTACTCTTCAACTCTCGTCTAAAGATATTATCGGGAAAGCTTAACGATTCTCCCCACAAAAGTCTTTGCTACTTTTCAAAGATTTAGTTTGGGGAAGTTTTGAGGTATTTGGTTTTAGAGCATATAATATTGCGTGAGGACACGACAATCACTTAGTTTGGGGAATTTTGATATGTGAGAAATCACATATCCTTTTTATACCAAAAATGGCCCAAAAATGTACAAATTGTGCAAATTATGCTTGTATATTGCTTGTTTTGTCATTTGTGATGTGTAGGAACGGATATTGCAAAAATCACAAGAAAACGGTCAAAGCCGGACAAACACGGACACGGGAACGGATAGAGTGCTCAAGAGCCGGGAGTTTCCAGCAAAGGTCAACAAAGTCAACCTTGGTCAACCATTGGTCAACCCACAAAAAAACAAAACCCTCAAAATACCTAAATGAGCCTTAATGTTAAAACCAATTTCACAAAAAGCCCTAAATTGATAACACCGTTAGTCCTTTGTTAATTAAAGACTAACAGTCGTTATCTCTTTATAACCAAAACCATTAAATCCCTAAACCGAGCCCATATACACCCGGCCCATTCTCTTTTTATAAAAAATCCTAAGCCCAAGTCAAACACCCCCTCTTATAACCCGAGCCAAACTCCAAACGTATAAAATTAGGGGGCGGGAAAAACATTTTTACTGTTCACCGTCTCCCCCATTTCACCCTCTCAAAATTAACCCTAATTTAAACATAATTAACTCGTCCTTCTATGTGGCCTTGAAGATTCCAAGTACCAAGATCCACGCTGACAAGAAAAGACGTCATCGAAGCTCTTGATTGGTCAAGATAACTCAAGAGAATGACACGCAGGATTTATACAAACACACCAAAGATAGGAAATTTGCACTGAAATCAATGCAAAAGAAAAATACCACTCCAAAGAAGTGGGATTGCTAGCTTGGCAATCCGTGTGCTCACATTCTAATCCAACGGTCAAAATTGAGGATCCAATGATTAAAAGAATTCGAGGGCCAAGATTAAGACCAAGGGGAGCGTGTAACAGACCTAGAAGCATCTACTCTTGCTATAAATACAAGACCTGTCTCACTCACAAAAGGCATCTTTACTTTTCCAGCTTTCTAGTGTAGCTTAGTATAGCTTTTAGTAATTGTTCTTAGCTTATGTAATTTTCAGTTAATGTAATTTTATAGATTAATAAAAGTTCAAATTTACTTATCCTTGCAATTATCTTTTCAAACTTTTACTTTTATGCAAAAATGGTCAAATAAGCTTTTACTATTTTATAA
>BQNB010075057.1:1316-31594 GCA_026074375.1 Tanacetum coccineum | reverse complement strand
TTGAGCTCAGTTTCCAAAGAATGTACCTTCTTCACAAGAGTAGAGACTGCAGAGGACAAAGCAGATAGGGTAATATGGTCCTCGTAGGAGAAGATTGAGTGAACCTTGGTGGAGATACATGAAAAGAGCCTCCCAAAGAGTCATCTTCAGTCTCATGAATTCGTGAGGAAGAAGCTATATTTGGTTCAGTTTGTTGATCATGCTTAAAGACAGGAGCAACATGGGGAGTAGCTTGTGGTCTTGTGGGTGTAGACACATGGTCTTGAGAATAGTCAGATTCATGCCTAGTCTCCAGAATAGTTTCAGGAAGAGGTGGTGGGACAGCTTGTGCATCAGCCCCTGCTCCTTCACCTTCTTGAGCTTGGGTAAGCATAACATCCAAAAGTGGCAGAGTTTGCCCCACAAAATTGAGCTTCATATTAGCAAAAAGTTTGCTAGACAGCTTGAACACATGGTACTGTCTGGTAATGCTGGTTTCGATACCCAACTGGCTTGAAGGAATCGAGGATACATTAAGAACTTTTTAGCATTACCTATGTTACTAACCATCCCCTTAAAAATGTAGCTAGACCAGTTAAAGCATCTCCCATCAGAAAGACAAATAAGAGCAACAGCAATTGAGCTACCAAATTGATCCCAACTACCAGACTTGGTACTGAGACAATGAAGAAGAGTGTGGACCAAAAACCTCCATTGAGGTGAAAACTTGTTCTTAAAAAAGGTTAACTTGCCTTCAGTTACATATCCAAGATTATCCATGCCAGAATAGATGTCCACAATAGGTAAATCATCAATACCACCATCATCAACTAATTGAAGTTGGCTTCTTACGGATTCCTCAGTGATGGTGTATGGAGTCTTATCAATGGTAGCTAGGATAGTTGGAGGACCTAACTCCGATGACCTGAGAGTGGCGGTTGACCAAAATTGTTTGACTAATGAGTCAAAGATGATGGGGTCATGTGTAAGAGCATATCTGATGTGAGAAGCCCCCAAGAAGTCAAGAATCTGATGATTATCATCACTTCCTTTGGGTTTTTGCAAATAACCCACTTTGTTATGTTCATCTCTGTATCTGAGTGCGGCCATTGATGACTTGGAAATAAGGTTGAGATTTTGTGTTGGTTGTGGATCGCAATGAGAGTTGATATTGGTGGATAGTGGGAATTTAATTGATCTTGAAGAATGATCTCAATGTGTATTGGACCGTTTTGAACTTAGGGTTTTAATGAAAAGGTAATTGTTAAAATATGAGAAAATAGTAATTATCCATTTAATTAGAAACCCCTTTGACGAATTAAATGGCAACAATATCTCAATGGTGACTTTTAATTAAGATAAAAGTCAAGTTTAATCTACCAGCACAAAGAAAAGTCAACCAGAAGGAAAATTAACATTACCAGTAGGAAGTGGTCTATCAGTAGGAAAAATGAAAACTATCAGTAGGAACTCTGGTTACACCAGAGGGAACACTTGAACTACCAGTATGAACATTCTGGCATCAAAATAAAACCACGTGGTCTATGTAGAACACTAGTAAGGACTAATCCACCCTCTTGAACAATTAGTCTGCAAAAGATTAGGCCAATATACACACAACATATACAATAAAATGGAAAGAAAAGTAACTATCAAAATTAACTAAAACTACCAGTAGAAAAAGTTAAAACTACCAGGAGAAAAATACAACGACTAGTAAAAGCAGATTCACCAGTAGTAGTCTTATTGACCTTGCTTCTCGTTTGCACAGCTGAAGTATGATCCCCAATAATCAGAGATTGAGGATGAATTGTATTGATTCGCTTAGTTACCATAGGACTAACTTCCACAGTGGATGCTAAGTTGTTTAGATTAGCACCAAACTCATCATCATAAGATGAAGAAGAGAAAATACCAAGTGAGGGTTCATTATTTCCAAGGTCTGATGGACTGGGAAATCGTGTTGTAGGCTCATTATCAAAGAATGAATCAGTTGGACAACCAGTAGGAACTGGAACACTACCAGGAGAAATAGTTGTATCACCAGAAGGAATTTGGATGCTACCAGTAGGAACTGGTATGCAACCAGGAGGAATGGATTTTATACTTGCTCTCGTCTAAAATTCCTCAGTATCTTTTGCAACAGAGGTGGCTCTTTGTTCCTGACCTTTCAGCCTTGCAAGCTCCTTTTGAAAAATTTCTTCAGCAGAATCAAGAGGAGTATCATCAACTTCATCACTAGAAATATCTGTTGGCACAGGTTCTTGTATGCTGTGTGATGGATAAGAAGGGATAATGATGACTTGCTCATCACATTCTGAGTCTGAATCAGCATCTTGTGTACTTTGCAGGGTTAGGCAAAGCTTCTTGTGTTCCTGCAGATTGGTTAGCTTTATCATCGTTTTTTAGCATATAAGTATCAGTCAAATAATAGAGGTCAAAAAATACCTTCATGACCAAGACCTTGAACATTGGTTTTTCCTGAGATACCTCAGATTCAGGAGTCTATTCTAACCTTTTATTAGGCACGATTGTACACCTGTAGGGAGTTCTTAAACAATGTAGCCTTCATCAGCCTTGCCATCAAACTTACCTAAATGATCACTTGTGTTTAGAATGGTCACATGACACCCAAAGGGTTTAAAATGACTGACTGAAGGAATGTTCCCAGTCAATAAGGCATAGGGTGTCTTATTATGAGGACTAGTTACCAACACTCTATTTAAGACATAACAAGCAGTTCTTACTGCTTCAGTCCAAAACATAGTAGGTAACTTAGAGTCAGCCAACATAGTTCTAGCTGCCTCTATGAGGGTTCTATTTTTCCTCTCAGCAACCCCATTTTGCTGTGGGGTTCTGGCATTACTATAATCCCTCTTTATCCCTTTTGACCCACAGAGTTCAATAATATGAGCATTTTTAAACTCTGTACCATTATCACATCTTATAGCTTTTACCTTTTTGTTCAACTGGTTTTCTACAAGATTAATAAAGTCCTTAAGGATAGGATAGGTAATCATTATGGTTCTAATAGATAAAACCAACAAAAACCTGCTATAGTCATGAGTGATCACATAGGCTTTAATATTTGTAGTCCAATGCTTTCGAATTGATGTAGGACCTAAGAGGTCCATATGAAGCAATTGCAACGGCTCAGAAATGGTGCTTCATAGCAGTAAATGGTCCTTATAGAGGCTTTGTTGTTGCTATGCCTTTACAATCATGCAACACAGGTATGGTAATTCTTGAAAAAGTTTTAGGAGTAGTCCTCTATACTAAGTTACCCTTTACCAATCTGTTATGTTTTTATAGTTCACCATGATCCCTATCCTCCTATGCTATTTCACAGATTCATAACTTAGGCATTGCCACTAAACAAGCCAAATTACCGGGGACTGAGATTATTCAAGTTAATGGTGTAAAGATTATGTTTCCGTGGAACCCTAAGTAGGACCATACTGTCATCTGGAAGCTTAAAGTCCTTGGATAGCATAAGACAATCAGTGTCTGTGAATAGAACTATATTCTTCTTGTCACAAATCTGAGAGATGGAGAACAAGTTGAATTGTTGGCGTTCCTTTCACATAGTAGACATTTACAAAATCCTATTTATGGGAGTTCTGATTGTCCCTTTTCTAGTAATCCTACCTTTACCACCTCCAAAAGTCACTTTTCCTCCTTGAAATTCTTGAAAGTCATCCAGTCTTTCCATGTTACCTATCATACTTCTAGAACAACCACTATCAAAGATCCCTTCATCTTCAGCATCTGAATAAGGATTTTCCTACAATATACAACATGGGAAAAGTTAGTGTCTAAGGGGGACCCAAGCCATTTATGACTTGGGTCTGCCTTGTGGATCTGAAAAGGTTGTCCATGAAGATGTATGAGATCCACTATTGTTCTTGGGTACCCAGTATAAACCTTTTCTATGTGTTTTCCAAGAACAACCTGCTGAGGGCTTAACAACAGTTGCCCATCTCACCCCACCATATTTCATATGATTATAATACATTTGAGGTACATATGGTGTATAAGTCTAAAAATAAGAACTTGTAGGTCTATTTAAATAGGGCATAGGTCTAGCAGTACTTTTCCACCAACCAAAAGTTACTGATGGAGAATATCCTCTATCAGTAGGAACTGGAAAAGGCCTATTTTGCCTACCAGTAGGAACTGGTGCAGGCACCTTTGGCTTACCAGTAGGAACTGGTTGTGGTCTAGCAGGAGGAATGTTTACTTTGCCAGTCCTAAGAAGTACAGCTTGTGGGACAAACTAATTTTGATGATTAACATTATTCCTACTATGTATAGGTCCCACCCCATTACCAACAGTCTTATTAGCCATTTGTTTCTCATAAAAATCACAATCCTTAATAAGATGAGTACTACTACCACATACAAAACATAACTTAGAAACAGATGAAGCATTTTTCCTAAAATGACCTGCCTTTTTATTAAAATAACCATTCTTATTACAAGAGGTCCTAGAAGTGTTTTCATTCTTATCAGAACTATTACAAGAGAAACTAGGTAAATCCTGAACAATAATGGGTTCTTGGATAGGTGTCCCAACATTGGACTCAATCTCAGCTTCGATTCTATATTTGGATACACTAGAAGTTGATGCATAGGGAGGTTGCATATTTAACTTAGGCTCTGAAGATTTAACACTTGAATCACTGGAGGCAAAGTCATTTGTGTTGACCTCTGAAGACTTGTCACTATTATCACAAGAGACAAAGTCATTAGACACAGAATTAGAGTCACCAGAGGTTGAGGACTTTGTTCCTAAGAACATTTGTGATTCATCCAAGTCCCAATGTGATCTGATAGAGGGAGTGTAGTCTCCCAGAAGAGGTGGTAGGCCACTGCTTTGATAACTATCAGCTTTGGCAAACCTATGAAAGAGGTCTCACCTTCAACTGATTCAGTAATGTTAGTGTGTAAATACACTAAATGCAAAGTCACTCACCATCCTATTCATTTTCACTTATATAGTTATTAAATCCCAAACCCACTTTTGTTCTAACAGACATGGAACTATCAATTAATCTGAACAAGTTTTTGGAAGAGGTTCTCCACTTTTCAATTTGTACTAAGTGATTATCAAGTTTTGTCTGTAATTCTTTCTTAGCAGTCTCAGCAATAGCATTTATTCTTTCAGAATGTTTTAGCAGATTAGTTGTATTTTCTAGTTCAATAGACAACACCCTAATCTTGTCTTCAAGTGTCAACTGATTTTTCTGAAGAACTCTCTTTTGTTTTTCCAAAGTTTTAAGTGAGTTCTTATAAGCTGGAACTTGTATAAAATATTCACTATTTGTTCATTTAAGTTCATTATGTTTTGCTTTTGAAGTTTTCATTATACTTATTGCTCACAACCAAAAGGGCAGTATTGTACCTCAAAGTGACACCATGAGAGTAAATTCTCCTAGCATCACCTGCGTAAGTAATGGCTTCCTTTGTATCGCAATAGTGATCAAGTTGTATATCTTGGCAGCACCTTCTTCAATTGCATCCTCAGTATCACAACCAGCAATCATACCAAACACTTTAGGAGCAATAACTCCATCACTCTGACCATCATGCTCTGTCCAATCAACCAATGTATCAACAGTGATCAAGGCTTTGGAATCTTCTTCCTTCTTTCCAATCTCCTGAATCTTGAATGAGGAATATCTCTGCTTGTCATTTCCTCCCTTTGCCCTGCATTCTTGCAAAGTGGCCTCTTTGAAGTCACTTGTATCATCTACCTTGTTCTTGTTGAAACCTAGAGATTCTTTCTTATCAAATCAATCTTCCTTCAAGCTTTCTGCTTAAACTTGGTTGTATCTATTTATAACAGAAAGCATACCCATTTGCATTTCTAGTCCATTTCCTCCAAGATCCATTTTTCTATTGTTCAAATCTTCATAGCCAGTGTTGTTCTGGCTCAGTCTTCAGCAACAAGGATTGAAGAACAATCTTAATTACATTACCAGATCTGTTGAGACCCTGTTTAGAGTTTGATGGAGCAGTGTAGGTGGATGAAGAATAGCTTCGGTGGACTATTGATTATGACATCTTTTTGCTAGCACTGGTGTACTAACAAATGCAGAATGCTTGGACATGCGATTGCTTTTGAGGTAAAAAGTAGAGTATCCTTTGATATCTACCTTAAGGTTTTACTTCGTTAGTACCAATTTTCATCTAAAGAAAGAAGTTCAAGTCCACCTTTGGTTTTCTGGTTAAAGCTACGTGAGACCATGGATGAAGGCAATGCACTTAGAAACTTGATATAATATCTTCATCCTTCTGGCTTGCCTTGAGGTTGGTTAGCTGACTAGAATCTTGTGCATCCTTTCATACCCTTTGTGTCAATCTCTCTACATCACCCTATTCTGAACTCTAAAAAATTCTGACTTCAGCATAGACTTTTCATCTTTTAGATTTAGTATTTCACCAAACCTAGCTTTGACTGCATTCCATATATACCTGTGCATCTCCATAGAATGGAAATCTAGCCACATTTGATCATAGGATTGACTGAAGCAAGGTAGTTCTTTGCCTTTGATTCCTTTCTGAACAGCTATCGTAGGTCATCTACAGTCATTGGGGGAAAGAATAATGGACCCTTCCATCACGATCTCTTCTAGTCCTTTTCAAGCTGTTGCCATTTTGAATCACCTTCCAGATATTCATATCATTGTTTGTGATCCAGTATTCCATCTTCATAGCCCAGACCTCATACTCATCCTTCTTCAAATAAGGAAACTTTGCATTGTTGTTTGAGACAGTGGTAATGATTTGAGGTTGAATGGTTTTATTGTTGAGCATATTGGGCATCACTATGAACACTAGCATCATCGTTTCATTGTCAGAATCTGCCATTTTAAAGGTGTAGAGATGTGTTTAGTTGCCGAGTTATAAGGATCTTCTGATTAGGAATATTCTTCTTTATGTGAGACTCTCAACAAGCTCTGATACCACTTGTTGGATCCCACTCTAGATAGATCTTTACTACCTGTTAAGGATGGTGAATAGCCTATGTAATCACAAGCTAAACCAAGAGGAGATTTCTTGCTTCGGAAAAGTAATGGTCTATGCGGAATATAGACACAAACTAATAAGAGAAAGGACTAATAATAAACTGAAAAGTATCCTTTTCTATGTATTTCTATTAACGAACAGGTTATTGTGTGTTTCTATTTTAGATGATTGTACATTTCCTAAGCCGTGGGTTCATTTTATAGTGTGAAACCCTAAACGGATCTCCTAAAGTCATGTGGAATAATATGATGACTCTCCCTAATTTATCTGTGCATATTCTCAATCTCTAACTAACTAAAATCTTATCCTGATTAACTATTTGACTCTACCTAGGCTAAGTACTCTCCAAGTAGGAACTAGACTTAGCCTACCACGGATTACTATGATAATACCTTACCAGCAGGGAACTACATACCTGCAGTAGAAACTACTAACTCTACCAGTTAGGATAACTAACATAACTACTAGTATCAAAAACTAAGTAAACTATTACAATTATCCTAACAACAAGCAACACATGTATGGGTCATTTTTGAAAAACCATGTAAGGTAGACCTCTAACAAGGTTTCCCTTCTCAAAGTTTGTTTGAAGTTTGAGAAAAAATTTTTATTATCCTAACCTCATGTGCCACAATTTAGATTCATCACATGTGGCTTTTGCAATCAAACAGGCAAAACCTTTTGCAGTTGTAGGTATCTTCATATCAAAACTGTATATATTGTGATGTCTAGGGACCTTTAGAAGTATCTGATTTTCATCTGGAATCTTAATAAGTCAGAAGATACAAACAAAGGACATACAGTTTCAGGTAAAAGACCTTGTGCTGCTTATCACCTATTTGTGATATTAAGAAAAGGTTATAAAAAATGCTCCTGGTTCTTTTACAAAAGGACACACTATCAAAATCTAATATACAACTCTTTATTTTTACTTTGCCAGTAATGTAGCCTTTGCTACCTCCAAGGTAACAGACCCCTATTGAATTCTTCAAAATACTCCAGGTTGATTTCCTTGTTACTTGTCATGTGCCATGAGCATCCACCTATCAATATACCTCCATCTTATCTACCATGTTCGTGGGTGGAATGTCCTGCACATGAAAAAGAGAAATTAGTTTCTCTTAGGGACCCAGGCCTTTTCAGGCTTGGGTCTGCCTTGTGGACCTTTAGCATTCACAGTTCTAATAGAAATTGGTCCACCATTACAATTGGAGTTTGGTATAGTGTTTCTCCAATTATAACCTGCTGAGGTCTTAACAGCAGATCCCCAATTTCCCTTTACAGCATGAGAATGAGACATTTGTGCTGTATTTTTTGCAAAGGGTCTTCTTACAGATGAATGTGATTTAGAAAAATGCCTTCTTTGATTAAATTGATTCACCTGTGGTCTTTTAGGACTAAAGCTGTTTGAGGTCTTGGTAGGTACTGGCTGTCTAGATCTAACAGTATTAACATTAGAACTACCAGTATTAACTCTAGGCCTAACAGGATTAACATTTGTCCTACCAGTATTAATATTAGGCCTAACAGAATTAATGTTTGTCCTACCAGTATTAATATTAGGCCTAACAGAATTAATGTTTGGCCTACCAGCATTAAGTTGTACTGATCTAGGAACAAATTGATTAGCATGATTAACCCTGTTTGCATTAGTCCATACTGGTTTTGCCACCCCATTACCAGTATTAAAAACCCTTTGTTTCTTAAACTCAGCCTCTCTTGCCATTTTCTTTTCATAATAGTCACAATCTTTGATCAAATGACTTAGGCTGCCACAAACAAAACACTTTTTCTTGATGAAAGAGTACCCTTTACATAGTTCTCTTTCCATCATTTCATTCCAATTCTTTCCTTTAACTTCATGTGTCTCTTGATCTTTGATTGGTTGCCTAGGAGTTTTTATGTGTGTGACACAACTAGGTTCAACCTCTTTTGATTTTGGGGCAGACACACCTTTTTTACATTACTTTAGTAATGCAAGACTACTTTATCTTGTGTTGGGTATTATTATGACACATAGTGTCTATTTGATTATTTCTTTCATTTAGATTTCTCTATAGTAGCACCCTTATTTGTGATTGATTATCCAAGAAGTTATGCCTCGGTTTCCCCGCCATAATTCGGGGGTGTGACATGACGGCCTTCCCCTTTGCAGTATGTAACAAATAACAGTCATTTGTTCCTAAAATTGCTTCCACTTTGCACCTAGAAGTGTAAGTTTTCTACATGAACCCGAAGCAAAAGAAAATTGTCTCCCCCTGAACTGTTTAAAAAAGTAATTATGCCATCATAATGGTAGCTGTTGCCAAGGGTTTGATAATTCCTACGATTGTTAGTAGTAGGATAAGCGAGATGTGACGACAGTTGAATTAATGACATCATAAGGTTTAATAGTGCACATAGGTCAACACTTTCTTGAACCCCAGTAACAGTTAAGACCCTAATTCTAGTGAGGGAAATTTAGGTTGTTGTTGTTGGTTAACTATGGGAGCAAATTCAATTTGAGGGATTGATGATGGTGGAGAATAAGCGTTGTGGTGAATTGATGATTAATAATCATTGGATGGATAAGTGATTTGAAAAAGGTGTTGATGATTGATTGCTTGAGTATTGGTAAGGGACTAGATAAAGGTAATCCATACTGTGGAGATTGATATATGAAACTTGGGTAAAAATTGAGAGTTTTGGTTTATCAGGTTCTAATTAGTTGGATAAGGCGACCGGGTCATCTGATGGGTGCAACAAAAACAAGCGGATCTGAGTTGCGTTCATGCATTAAACAAACCTCATTTGCATGAAATTCATGTTGTCCCAAGTAGGCATGAAGCTGATCAATGTTAGTTGTGTGCAAATCCCGAACCAGTTTGACACCTGTCACAAATTTGCTCCACTCAAGAGGAAGTGTATTCAAAAACTTGGTGTTCACTTGAAATTGTTCCAGTTTCATATTGTAGATGTTCATGTCCTTGAGTAGCAGTGAAAATCTCAAGTAGAAATCACGTAGTGTTTCCCTTCTTATAAGCAAACTTATCGAATTCATCATAAAGCTTACACTCTCTTTCTTGTTTCGTCAATGAAGTTCCTTGCATGAGAAGTTGAATTCTTTCCTAAAGTTTCTTGGTGACTTTATGATTGCTAACCAATTCATAGACCTCTGGTGGTAATCCTTGAAGAATGATATTTATTGTCCTTAATTACACCAATCAGCTTGAATTGATCCGTACAGATACCCAGAATATTTGTTTGGTCTAGACACTCCATTTTTCCTCAATCATATGTCCAATGAGTGGACTCAATTTCAAAGGATTCATAATCTTCTTCCATATTGTCTAATCATCAGATATAGCTCCATTCCAGCTTTTCAAGAATCGTACCAATATCCTTTTCCAACCGCTCAAGACAAGTCTTTTCGTCCTAGACCCGTTTGCGCAACTCTGATATCTCGAGTATGTTTGTCTTCTAAGAATCTTGTAAATTTATGACCTGCTGCTCGGCAGCCACTGCTCGGAGTTGCAACAGTGTGATCCTGCCTTTAGCGATCTTCAATAAGTCTCGAGTAACCTCATTGTGCTGCTCTAATGTCTCAACTTTAACACGAAGAGCCACATTCTCATACTCGGCATATGCCAATCTAGCACGTAGGGTCTCTACATCATCCTCTACAGACTCGATACGCTCTGGTGAGAGCTCATCCATCTAATCTAAAACCTCATCAGTCACACCGTCATGACGAGCAAGCCTCGTCACCAATAGAGGGACGACCTACTGAATAGTCTCGTCAGTAACTGGTTAGACAAGCGCTAATGCTACTAGTGCTACTGGTGATAGTGGTGGTGAAGGCAATATGGATCTCTTACGAGATGACGATGGTAATAATGATGGTGGTGGTGAAGATGGTGGTGCTGGTGATGGTGACAGACGGGCGAATGATGGCTGAACAAATGATGTCAAAGCAGTCTAAGGCTGGGGAGCAGTCTCCATTAGGTCCTCCTCTGATGAGTCGTCCTCAGTAGGCTCGGAGTCTAAGTCAAAATCCGATGAGTAACCAAACAAGGTCGACACGCGATCCAATGATGGTGCGGATACAACAGGTAGGGTGGTGTCCTCATTCTTAGAATCATACAGGATGATAAGTGGGATGAAATATCCGGCACGTGATGTAACACAAATATGGGGTGTAGACATAGTGTTGTGACAACCAAGGATTTATATAAATATCTTATGTATATCATAAGTCTAAAATGTACGTAAGGCAAAGTAAGTGCAAGCATAGGTAATGAAGCATGTAGCGTTATGCACATGAAAAGTTTTATATGATGCAATGTTTTTGTGTAATGGTTATAGTCTAGGTATTATATGCAACCTAGTTCTCTATAACACTGGCTCTAGATACCAATCTGTAACGCCCCCAAAATATATAGCAGCGGGAAGGTAACCAGGAACGTTACTTCATAATACATAAGTACAAGATGTAAGAGAACGACCTCTATATGAGCCATTTAAAAGGCATCCTCGTTGATATGATTAAAATAATTAAGTTTTAACTAGCGGTCCCATGAGTTTGCAACAAAAGAAAAATATAGTTTTAATACAACAAGAATAATTTTAGTGCAAGAGAAATCCATGAAAATTAGTCTTGATGTATGATAACTCCAATGCACTTCAATAACGTCATAACGAGTTAAGCACCTGAGAAATAAATGCTTAAAAATGTCAACATTTAGTGAGTTCATAGGTTTAAGTAAGTATAATGTTGGACTGCAAGATTTCAAGTAATTATTGCATGGTATACATGTTGGAAATTGTTATCTAAATAACCTAATATTACGTAAATATTAAACGAGCTACGCAGTGGAATTAAACTCATATAACACTTATAATTAACAAAAAACATAAACAGAAAACATACCGAATAGCAACCAAGCTACGTGAAGAACCAGAGATATCTTCGAGTACACGCATGTGTGTAATACATGCTAAACCGAAAACCTTCAAGTTACTAAAGTAAGTAACCTCTACGCGGTTCGTACACTACATGTCAATCAATACCACCCGAATGCTAGTTCCACAAACCAACGCTCAAGAATACATCAAGTAGTTGAAGAAACCAAAAATCCCTAAAAGGGTATTGTTTGGTTCGACTACAAGAAAGAAGAAGGAGGAGAAGGGATGATAATTATGAGCTCTAGGATCCTCCTTATATAGTAGATGATTTTAGGGTTTACCTAAAATACATAACTTGGAGGAAAAGATAGCTCACAAGCCCAATCCAACCCTTGGACTTCTAGATCCGGTCAAACTTACCCAAACAACCCTTTGGGTTTGACTTTTTGACTTATTTATGGTTAATTACATTTAATTACCCATTAATTAAAAAGCCTTATTATTAATTATTCGTAAACGAACTAATTAACGACCGTTAGTATTCTATTGTTGGAATATTAATATACATAATAAATATACACTTATATTATTATTATATATATACCAATAGAGTGATATCTATGTGTATACGTGTGCGACCCCGTAGGCTCACGTATTCTTAGCCGTATAAATATCCGTATGACATGAGCACAAACCAACAGCTCCCACTTGCGAATGTCATGGTCAGAGAATATAACATACTAACATTGACGAATAGTCTAGCAACATCATCAATGCTCCCATGAAATCACCTGAGAATCTATGGTTTTCGGTAAATCAAACTTAGCCTTTAATAGGTTTTAGATAGACCTATCCTTTTGTTCAGTAAACATGTAAATATGAATGACTCAATAGTCATTTCATAGTTTAACGATTATGTTTCTCGTATCTGTATTGATCAAGATTACCAAATGTAAAAAGAATCATCTTAACTACACTTTGGGCGCGGCCACGCAAACATCTAATCAACCCAACGAGGGGCCTAGTAAGTATCTAACTCCCAAAACACGTAGAGGAACAAATTCTATTTTGAGTACAAGTGTTTGTCATGTACTTCAAAACCCTTCTAAAAATAGCCCTTATAACTACCTTTTGACAGACTAGTGGTATGCTTATTATCAAGAAATGCTATCCATACATGCAAAACCTGCTTGCATCTCAAGTCTAAGGATAAACATAACTTTCACCATGTGTGTAACGCACCCAATGACGTCAATCCATAAAGTGATCTACACAGGTGGGGTATCCAATATTCAACCTCATTGAATAACATGTAAAGTTGGCAGAATCATCTTTACATATTCTCTAGAATACAACCAAACACTCACATTTGCCTTATCTTAACAATATTCCCATATGTTAACTAACAATGGACATAGTTTAGAATGCCACAAGTCATTTATGGATTTAAACATGCAAATATAGAACACAGTAGTATAAATGAAAATGATTATACCACGTATATCAATTCATTGTTTAATACAACTGCTTATAGTCCCGTTATCCAAATACCAAATAAGACCAGTGCATGATGATCCTAGTAAAGTACTAATGTCTTATCCACAACAGTCACAATTAGTGGTTGATGCGGTCGTCGTAGGACTTCTACACGAAGTTTTACAACTCCCTAGACAGAGCACCTAATCGTTGTAGTAGTAGTATAGGCAAGACTCGGGGGTTGTTATCGTTCACTCGGGGAATAGGTTAGGAAGGCTTGACCACAGTCTAATAGAATTCTAAGGGTTGAGAGAAGATTATTTTTGTATTTTTATGTTTTATAGAAAGCAGGTAAATCATATATTTGAGAGGGGGTTTGGTTTTAGCTAATAAACTAAATAACAATCTAAACTAATGGTGATAACAATAAGATAAAAGACTGTGTTTATTTAATCATGTATTACTCCCTAGATTGCTTCTCCTAGTGTTGTTGCTTTGTCACACTTGTGATGATCTATGTAAATATTTCCTAAGTCATGAACGAATTAAACGAACCCGCCGTCTATTTAATATTCCGTTAGAGCAACGCACCTGTAAGGTAGTATGAAGACTATTACAAGGCCCCTAAGAGTATATTAAATGCATGTGAAATATATTAAGAGTGTATCAGCCATATTAGGGGGCAAGGTAGTATGAAGACTGTTACCCGATGGTATCCTTTCTACACAATCATGTTTTCCTAGACATATCAATAGTGATACAGACAAAAGCTGGTTTTCTAAGACCTAACATGCACATCCATCATAAGAAGCAACACCACTAAGATCTACATTCTAGGTTTCATACAATCATAAATAAACACAATAGGAGGTTTAGCCAAGCATGTTAAAGATAAAGCAAGAACAATAAATAATCACACAACAAGACATATTGAATGATTAAGTAAACCTTACTTGATTAAAACATGAATTGAAGGAAGTATAATAGGGTTTTTAGGCCCTAAAATCATCCCTAACAGCTGCTAAACGAACTAGGGTTCGTACCCTCTTTTTATTCTAAAGTTACACACTCAAAACCCTAAATTCGGGTTTGTATATATAGGAAAATCGTTAGGACGGCGTCCCGTTCTTGTAGTGACGTCGTCATGAAAGAGAATATTCTAGATAATAGGTTGGGCCGTATGCTCTAACGCCGTCGTGAAATCTATGAGTGATGCAAGTCTGTCTTCATTGTGATGCGTCACCCGTTTGTATCTGTGACGCCGTCTCCAGCTGCTGAGAACATTATCTTGATAGATGTTGGTGTAGGTCCGTAGTCTTGTCCGTTTCTTCTCCAAATGAGCCCAAGTCACGTGTAATTCTTCCAAATGCCTTCCAAATGTGAAATACCTGAAAAGGAACGATTAAGTACCTATTTTGGGCATAAATGCACGATTTAAGAGGTTAAACGACCCTAAAAAAGTGTATAAATGACACCTCATCAAATACCCCTACACTTGGGATTTGTTTGTCCTTAAGAAAATGGGCTTTTCTACCTAGACAATAGCAATATGAGGGGTTATTTAACTTACTCTTTAAAAGTATTTTATAACACAACCTTCTAGACCTCGTAATTAAAAACACGGAAATGTATTATACTTATCACCTCACATAAGGTGTTTAGGATTTCTATCTTTCAACTCGTTATATTAAATACATTATAACAAAATTTGGGGGAAACTGAAAAATCAACACTCATACCTTCATAGCTCTAAATTACCATCGGCTTGGTAAAGGATCAAACTGCCCCCACCCCCCCAACCCCCACCGCAAGGTGCAAGCATTAATTCATTACTATCTAGAGGTCTTTTTTTATTTTAAAGGTGTTGTGGGTGTAGGTTTAAGATAACTCATAAAGGAAACGCAAACTGGATGGGAATACATTTGGTGAATTGAGTGGAAAGGATTAGCTTAATTATTTACACGAATACACTTTGGTTTGGTTGCTAAGCCAAGACTCAGACGAATATATACAAACTCTACACAACTCTACATCAATCTCTTTCTTTTTCTTGTCTCATTTTTTAATAACATAATACATCACATGGGATTTATAATGCGTACCCCTACACTTGAACTTTTACATACTCGATATTTACAATCTAACTAATAACCCGATTTGAGGTGGATCAAAATAATATGGAGATCATTTGACAAACATATGGGGGTATTGACTTAACTTTTCTTCCCCATTCTTCCTCGAAATAAATACTACCATGAATCTCAATCGTCCCAAAACTGTATTTACAAGGATAAGGACTTAGCAACCGTGTACTCAAATAATTAACTTGCGTTATCACAATAATGTACTAAAAATAAGTACATATAGGGTAGGCTAAGGCTATTTGGGTGTAACGATTGGTTTAAGGGTGACAATGCTCTTCATTAATAATCTGGAATCCACCAGAAAATTATGAGAATCGTGAAAAAAGATAGGCTCGGAGGGTTGTACTAGGGGTATCCTACACTAAAAATGAGTGCATGTCAAGGGTGTGGGATAGTTATATGATCGAGGTGACCATAACAGTTACAGGTTTAAAACATGGGTTAATCCTAATGCCTCTTATCAAGCAAATCCTAATACTTAATATGCAGTCTCGGGATGTATCACAATAATAAGTTCTAGAATTTAATATGCTATCGGTACACTCATATAATTTAATACCGATCTCAATGCTCCAGAAAAGGCGACAAAGACCACACGTACACATCCGTAATGACGGAATAAACACATATGACTGCTCACTCCTTAACTTGAGAAAGCTAAAGGTATAAACTATCTTGGGTATCAATAATAGATACCTGAATTCCTAAAGATCTAAAGGCAAACCTCACATTGTGGGGGTGGAATTTTGAGGGTTTTTGTGCTAGTCATATAAATTCCTATCCATGAGACGCTATTAATACTTAGTTTTCATCGGTATATGTCATAAAAAATTTAAATTTGGGTAAAAATCACCTTTTATGCTATGTTTCGATATATTACCCATCATTTTAAGGACAAAGCAAATGACAAATGAAAGAATAGTTTCTAAGGCTTATTTTCCCCATACACTTAAGTTGAACATTGTCCCCAATGTTCCATAGAAGTACCCGTAAAAACAAATAAAGAGAAAAGAAAACAAGGAAAAGAAACTAGTACTCCCCTGGTTTGCTCAATAATAGAGAAGAGACATGCAATAACTGGTTAAATCGTCCTCCAAGAATCGTCTAATGAAACTTCCTAAGAACTTCCAAGCTTCTTCTCATCAAATATAACATGTAATCAAAGACAACGACAACTACACCAAGCATAAAATGTGCGATAGACAAATATACAATAAGAATTTAGGGTTCGACTCGATAAAACAGCAAGGATATGATGAGAGAATTGTTAAACTCATTAGGTTTTTGTAGGTTTATAACAAAAGAATACATATTTTAAATGTTATGCAAGTTTTATTTTCAAAAATTAATTAAAAACTTTGAGTTTTCTGGACCTGGGCGTTTGACGCCGTCAGGGTTTACGTGACCCCGTCACAAGTGTCGTGGTGACGATGTCGCGTGTAAATCGTGACGCCGTCTCCACGTTCTGTTAAAAACAAAATTTTTGTTTTTGATGAAAAATTTCCTGCACTTGATTCCATAAGTTAATTCCTATACAAATAGCTGCATAAAACCTGAGATTTAGCAATTCAATCATATGACTCGAAACTGACGCGAATTAATCTAGACAATTCATTTAACATGTTTGAATTTGGCTCAAAAGCCGAACAAATTCCCCTACACTTATTATTTACAAAATACATTTGATTGAAATTAAGACGAGGTTAAAGACAAACAAAGCATGATTACAAGATAGTTCAAACATAATAAAACAAACTATGAAAAATTAAAACACAAGACACTCCTAATATGCGATAAAAGTAAATATTAGGTTGCCTCCCAAAAAGTGTTTGTTTTTGTTCGAGTCGCGAGCCTGACTCTACGCTTATTTGACGCGTAAAGGGTGGGTCTCCCCTACACTTAAGGTCAAGTGTGGGTGATAGTAATAGTACACACCATTGTTGTAAGAAGAGGCCATATGTTGAGAAATTTATTGTTGAAGAATAGACTCTAAACGGCGTGCTTCTAGAATTCTACCTCTCTCTACTTCATTTGGCCTATCAAATAAACTAAGTTCTTCTCCTGGAGGAGAAACTTCCTTAGATTCTAATCCCCAATCATCATCAAACATCTCCCAATTTGAAATATCAACACCTAGGGATACACTCTTTCCTAATAAACCCGGTTTAAATCCATAATGTCTCTTAGGGTCCTCTACACGTGGGTAATAATAGCAATACACATCCTTAGGGTAGAAAGACGCCACGTGAGGTGAAGGTGGTGTTTGAATTGTTAAATAATCTACTACCTTCATCCTAGAACTATCCGGACTATGTGGTTTGACGGGTGGTTCGGGGCCTATTACGTCTCCTAGACCTACATCTAAGGATGGACTACTGAGTAAAAGTTGAGGCTCCGGTCCATCAAAACTAGGAACTTCCCTAGAACTAAAAAGAGTGTTGTGATTACAATTCAAGCCTACTTCCTCTAGTTTTGTTTCGTTCAAAGGTTCTACCTCTATCAGGGTTCCTAAAGTCTTTTCTACTTCTTCCGAGTAAGTCACGGGCGGTGTGTATTCCTCAAATGACGATGTTGGGAATAAGTTAAAGTTATCACCATCTTTTGTCAACCTTCCTCCTCATCATTCCTCAAATCACTCCCTCTTATTCTTAATTACTTCTTCTACTTCCATGTCGGTCTCTATTTCATTTTCTCCTTGCCTTTGCTCCTTACCTCTTATTACCTTTTGATCAAACCCACCGAGGTGAGATCGCAAGCGTTGGTCGATTGAGACGTCTTCTTCTTCGTATCATTTATCCGGCTGAGATAAACGATTGAATGACGAAATGAAAGCTTTTTGGAGCTTACGAATTTTGTTTAGTTCTTTATGGATTCGTGAAAAGATAAATTTGGGAGAGAAATTTTTGATGGCTTTTGATTCTTTCTTTCTAGTTACTCCCTTTCGACATGGCTAGATAGCTGCAATGCCTTTGGCCAGATGGAATTACCTGCATTTTCGAGGGTAGACACTTGCATTGAGATTTTCGGAAACATTTCCAAAGAAGGTTAACTTTCAATCATATTGTCCTAGTTTTGTCTAGTTGGGATCTTAGTGAGATAACCTCTTCTCTTGGTTATAGTCAATAATCAAGTAAACATTTTAAGCTGCATTGATAACTAGAGGAGTGGATGGAGATTAATCAACTTTGTGGGCTAGTGAAGGTTTAGGTATGTGTCCAGTTGAAGTTTGGTTTCTCCTTCCAGGTGTTGGCGGCATCATTGAAATTTCTTGGTCCATGGTTCGGAGTGAACCTCTTAGCTCCCACTTCGTTTGTACGCGAGGACGCGTAGTCAACAAATGCTTGCTCATGATTTTTCATGCAATATTGAGTGTAGTGGGGACCACTACAAATCTCACATGAGGAAGAGACTTTGTTCACTTGAATGGTTTGAGTAGGGGCAAGATAAGCTTCCATCAAGTGTTGGACTTGATTTTCGAGCTTGATTAGACGGCGGTCGGATGTACTCGGGACATCTTGAGGCAAAGTGATTGCCTTGACCGGCTTAGCGAAATCCCTTGGGTCGTTCCAACTTTCGTTGTCATAGAGGGCGAGGTCCTCTAATAATGCCCAGGATTATTCAGCGTTGAGGTCACGAATCTTGCCATCGGCCAATTGGTCAATGGTTCGTCTTGTGACGAGATTGATATGGTCATAAAAAATTTAGACTTGGAGCCAAAAGTCTATGCCATGATGAGGGACTTTTTAGAGTAAGTCCTTGAAATGAGTCTATGCTTCAGATAAAGATTCTCCATGATGTTGTTGGAACATCAGGATATCATTGCAGAGTTTTACGGTCCTTCCCAGTGGAAAGAATTAAGCAAGGAATCGGGTAGTAAGATCCTCCCATGTGGTGATGGATCCTGCTGGAAGTCGTTTAAGCCAATTGCTAGCTTGATCGCGAAGGGAAAATTGAAATAAAGGTAGGCGCGTTCTTTCCCTATTTTCACCGTCAAGATCAAGTGAGTCCACAAGTTTTAAGAAATCCTTGAGGTGTTGGTTTGGATCCTCGGACCGAAGTCCATGGAATGAGCATCCGTTTTGCACCAACCGAATGGTGTCGGATCAAAGAGGTACCACGTTGTTCTCTACGGGGAGATCGATGGTATTCCTATAGCCCTCGTGGCTTGGTTTGTAGTAGTATCCTAGAGTACGGATAGGATTCTCGTCTCCCATGGTGGTTGACGAGAGTGGGTTACGAAACAGATAGCACAAAGAACAGATAGACTACAAGAAAGCTAATATGTGGAAATTAAATCTTACTTAAAAGGATTCAAGCAAGTAGAACTAAGCTAAACTATGATCAAAACCTAACTATTCCCCAGGCGATGGCGCCAAAAACTTAATGCGGTCGTCGTAGGACTTCTACACGAAGTTTTACAACTCCCTAGGCAGAGCACCTAATCGTTGTAGTAGTAGTATAGGCAAGACTCGGGGGGTTGTTATCGTTCACTCGGGGAATAGGTTGGGAAGGCTTGATCACGGTCTAACAGAATTCTAAGGGTTGAGAGAAGATTATTTTTGTGTTTTTATGTTTATAAGAAAGCAGGTAAATCATATATTGGAGATTGGATTGGATTACCTCTTAAAACTAAATATAAACTAAACTACTGGTGATAACAATATAATAAAAGATTGTTTATTTAATCATGTATTACTCCCTAGATTGCTTTTCCTAGTGTTGTTGCTTTGTCACACTTGTGATGATCTATGTAATTATTTCCTAAGTCATGAACGAATTACACGAACCCGCCATCTATTTAATATTCCGTTAAGGCAACGCACAAGTAAGGTAGTACGAAGACTATTACAAGGCCCCTAAAAGTTTATTAAATGCATGTGAAATATATTAAGAGTGGATCAACCATATAAAGGGCAAGGTAGTATGAAGATTGCTACCCGATGGTATCCTTTCTACACAATCATGTTTTCCTAGACATATCAACAGCGATACAGACAAAAGCTAGTTTTCTAAGACCTAACATGCACATCCATCACAAGAAGCAACACCACTACGATCTACATCCTAGGTTTCATACAATCATAAATAAACACAATAGAAGGTTTAGCCAAGCATGGTAATAATAAAGCAAGAACATATAAGAATCGCACAATAAGACATATTGAATGATTAAATAAGTCTTACTTAATTAAAACATGAGTTGTAGAAAGTACAATAGGGTTTGTTATGCCCCAAAAATCGTCCCTAACAACTGCTAAACGAACTAGGGTTCGTACCCTTTTTTATTCTAAAGTTACACACTTAAAACCCTAATTTTGGGTTTGTATATATAGGAAAATTGCTGCGACGGCGTCGCGTTTTAATTGTGACGCCATCGTGAAAGAGAATATTCTAGATAATGGGTTGGGTCATGTGCTCTGACGCCGTCATGAGATCTAGTGATGCCGTCTTGGTCTTCGTTATGACGGCGTCACGTTGAATCTATGACGCCGTCTCCAGCTTCTGATAACATTATCTTGAGAGATGTTGATGTAGGTCCGTAGTCTTGTCCGTTTCTTCTCCAAATGAGCCTAAGTCACGTGTAATTCTTCCAAATGCCTTCCAAATGTGAAATACCTGAAAAGGAACGATTAAGTACCTATTTTAGGCATAAACACACGATTTAGGGGGTTAAACGACCACGAAAAAGTGTATAAAATGACACCTCATCAATAAGCTCCCTTTCGGCGGAGAAAATCTTATACCAATGCTTACATTATTTTATGACACTAAGCTAGATGTCGAGTCCTTCTTCAGGTACAACCAAACCCGTTATGTTTTATGGCCCAACATAACAAACCTTGTGTTTTATGGCCTAAACACATAAACCGTGTTGTTTACATTATTTTCTAACACTAAGCTAAATTTCGAGTCATAATCTTAGCTAGAATCAATCTACCACTTCACCAATGTATTTTAAGGCCTAAAATACTAACCGACCCACAATCAACCCTTCCGAATATACACACCATTCGGATCTACACACTACTAAAGATTAGAAGATATGGACTCGATATATATGTAACAAATGTTACAAATGGACTAACTAGACTACATAACTTCGGATCTTAAAGATGACCAAAGTTCTTCTCTTGCACTTGAGGAAAGAAGGAAATGATAGAAGATTGGATCACATTTAAACAAGATTAAACAAGTTAAATGATCAACAATTTTAGAGAGATTTAGTGAGATCTAGAGAGAGAAAGAACTAAAAAATCTATACAAAAGGTTGTAAAAATAATTGGAAGTGACCTACTATTTATAGGAGTTGAAAACTGTCCATCTAATAGCGGCGCCGCCCGACATATTTAAGGGACCGCCCCGACAGGCGCTCATGTTTTTGTCTTTTTGTGGTGAAGGTAAAATCTAGGGAAAATCAGACTTGTTTTAGGGGGAAAGGCTAGATTTAAATTTTGAAATAATTACTACATAAAACATTTCTTTATAATTCAAAAATAATTTGTCTAATTAATTTTTGAGAAATGGTTTTGTTATATTTATAACAATGTAATGTTTTAAGACAAAAACTTACTTCTTTGATCATCCTATAAGTTTAATGTAGGTTGTACATACCTTACGTGATTTGCGTCGCGTGTAGACAAGTCTCCATGTTGATGCAGACTTGAGATGTCGAGAGATGTAGATGCATATATGCATTGATGATTTGTGATTACGAGTAACTTGCGCACTTTACGTTATGTATTACAAGTTACATGTTTGTCATCACCAAAACATAAAGGGATCGTATAGATTAAATATCGTAATATTTTCACTAACAAGACTCATTTCATATAGAATAAGTCAGTCATTATGCACACACAAGATCTTAATGGAGGATGACTTCAAACCTGTCATTCAACCCCAAAGGCGTTTAAATCCTAAAGTCCAAGATATGGTGAAAAATGAATTTTTAAAGTTACTTTATTCTGGATTGATTTATCCCATCTCAGACAGTTCATGGGTTAGCCCTATTCATGTTGTCCCAAAAAAGAATGACTATAGTTTTGAATGATAACAATGAATTAATTCCTTCTCGCATAGTTACTGGATCGCGAGTGTGCATTGATTATTCTAAACTTAATGATGCAACTCAAAAGGATCATTTCCCTCTTCCATTTATTGATCAAATGTTAGAACGTTTATCTGGTAATGAATATTACCATTTTCTTGATGGTTTTTCAGGATTCTTCCAAATTGCAATCGCACCTGAAGATCAAGAAAAGACAATGTTCACTTGTCCTTATGGAACTTTTGCTTATAGGAGAATGTCATTTGGATTATGCAACGCACCTGCGACTTTTCAAAGATGCATGACAGCAATTTTCCACGACATGGTGGAAGACTTTATGGAAGTATTCATGGACAATTTCTTGGTATTTGGTAACTCCTCTAATTGTTGTCTTGCTAATTTAGATAAAACGCTTTCTAGGTGTGAAAAAACTAACCTTGTGCTGGATTGGGAAAAGTGTCATTTTATGGTAAAAGAAGGCATTGTGTTGGGACATAAAATTTCTGGGCAGGTATCGAAGTAGATAAAGCTAAAATCGATGTAATAGCCAAGTTACCCTACCCAACAAACGTAAAAGGTGTTAGAAGTTTCCTAGGCCATGCTAGATTTTATCGAAGATTCATAAAAGACTTTTCCATGATCTCTAAACCAATGACCCAACTTTTGATGAAAGACGCAAAATTTGATTTTTCTGATGATTGCAAAAAGGCATTTAATATTTTGAAAGAAAAATTAACCACAACGCCTATCATAATATCTCCCGACTAGAATGTACCCATTGAATTAATGTGTGACGCTAGTGATTTTGCTGTTAAAGCTGTTTTAGGACAACGAATAGATGGGAAATTCAAACCGATCTATTATGCTAGCAAAACAATGAATAATGCCCAAGAACATTACACACTACTAAAAAAGAACTTCTTGTAATTGTTTTCTCTTTTGATAAGTTTCGCCCCTATCTTATCTGTAACCCTTGCCCTATTTGTGTTCTGAATATTCTAATTTAGTCCTTTGACTATTTGACGTTTGTCAGTTTATTTAGAATTTGTACCGTGTTGACGGTGGTGAATTTATGAGATATGAAGTGTTTTATGGTTTATTGTGTATAATAATCCTTTTTAGAGGTTATTATTGTGTTATTTATATTTCGGGTGGCTGACCCATAAATTTTGAGAAATGCCGAAAAACGAGTCCCGACACGTCCGTTAATGTCCAAATGAGTTTTGGGGAAGTATAAGGTGTAAGTATATCGTGTAAATACTCTAGGTTAATGGAAAAGTATTTTTAAAGTGAATAAAAATGCTAATTAACTTGGGAAATATTTTACGATCGAGTTTTATGAGTTTTAAGTGAACCCGACGCAAGAACGAAGACACCCGAGCCCTTGGATACCTTGACCATGGGTTCAAGCCTAGGAGGAGACAAGATGGATTCTTTTTAGGAGCCATGGTCCTTGAATGAGTACAAGTAATTTGTTTAATTCCATAACACACATTCCATCCTTATTTTCAAAATAAAACACACACATTTTCTTTCCTTTTCTCCTTGTTGCGTCCGAGTTCACCACACACACACACATATAATTTTTGAAACTTGATCAAAACATGAGAGTTTGGGTACTTCCGGGTTGATTCTAGTGCACGGGTTAGCATTTAAACAACGTTTGGGTTGTCCGGTTCGCGTCGAAATATATTTTGAAGACCATTTTTGTAAGTCATTCAAAATTATTTTTAACTTGTCCTTTTGTGTAGTTAATGATGCATAGATGATAGTTGTACAAGTTGATCATCATAAAAATCGAGATTTGAAAACGAAACGAAAGGTATTAGGGTGCGTTTGGTTTGAAAATAAAAGAAAAGTAAAAGGGTTTTTGTTAGTTTTGCTATTATAGTCATGATGGTTGAAAAACATGTATTTGCTATGTAGCTTATTTTGTATATGGCTTATTTTGGCTTATTTATGAGTCTGAATGGCTTATTTTAAGCTTATTAGCTCACGGCTAGGGTTTTTAGGCCCTAAAATCGTCCCTAACAGGTGCTAAACAAACTAGGGTTCGTACCCTCTTTTTATTCTTAAGTTACACACTTAAAACCTTAATTTCGGGTTTGTATATATAGGAAAATCGCTGCGACGGCGTCGCGTTTTAATCGTGACGCCGTCGTGAAAGAGAATATTCTAGATAATGGGTTGGGTCGTGTGCTCTGACGCCGTCATGAGATCTTGTGACGCCGTTTTGGTCTTTGTTGTGACGGCGTCACGTTGAATCTGTGACGCCGTCTCCAGCTTCTGAGAACATTATCTTGAGAGATGTTGATGTAGGTTCGAAGTCTTGTTCGTTTCTTCTCGAAATGAGCCCAAGTCACGTGTAATTCTTCCAAATGCCTTCCAAATGTGAAATACCTAAAAAGGAACGATTAAGTACCTATTTTGGGCATAAACACACGATTTAGGGGGTTAAACGACCTCGAAAAAGTGTATAAAATGACACCTCATCAACTACCCCTACACTTGGGATTTGCTTGTCCTCAAGCAAATAGGTTTTTCTACCTAGACAATAACAATATGAGGGGTCATTTTACCTCTCTTTAAAATTATTTTACAACACTACCTTCATAGACCTTTAATTTAAAGCACGGAAAATATAATACTACTACCTCACATAAGTGTTTGGGATTCTTCTCTTTCACTCGTGTATAATAAATTATAACATAATGGGGAAACGGAAAATCAACACTCATTACTTGTCATAGCATATAAATTACCATAGGCTTGGTAAAGGATCAAACCTCCACTGCTAGGCGCAAGCATTATTCATTACTATCTAAGAGGTCTTTTTAAAGGGTTGTGGGGTGTAGGTGTAAGATAACATATAATGGAAACAAAAACGAATAGGATACATTTGGGTGGCTTTGGGTGAATTTGGGGTGGAAGGGTTAGCTAATTATTTATACGAATACACTTTGG
The DNA here is from genome assembly GCA_026074375.1 of Tanacetum coccineum. Lineage (NCBI taxonomy): Eukaryota > Viridiplantae > Streptophyta > Magnoliopsida > Asterales > Asteraceae > Tanacetum > Tanacetum coccineum. The sequence goes on along the minus strand of BQNB010075057.1, from coordinate 6,067 downwards.
TTTGGTTGCTAAGCCAAGACTCGGACAAAGATCTACAAACTCTACACAACTCTACATCAATCTCTTTCTTTTTCTTTTCTCATTTTTTTCAAAAAAAAATTTTGAATGACATAATACATCATATGGGGTTTATAACACGTACCCCTACACTTGAGATTTTACATGCTCGATATTTATAATCTATCTAATGACCCGATTTGAGGTGGATCAAAATAACATGGAGATCATTTGACAATCATATGGGGGTATTGACTTAAGTTTTCTTCCCTATTCTTTCGCGAAATAAATACTACCATGAATCCCAATCGTCCCAAAACTGTATTTACAATGGATAAGGACTTAACAACCTTGTACTCAAATAATTAACTTGGGTTAAACATAATAATGTACTAAAAATGAGTTTTGGGGAAGTATAAGGTGTAAGTTTATCGTGTATATACTCTAGGTTAATGGAAGAGTATTTTTAAAGTGAATAAAAATGCTAATTAACTTAGGGAATATTTTACTATCGAGTTTTATGAGTTTTAAGTGAACCCGACGCAAGAACGAAGACACCCGAGCCCTTGGATACCTTGACCGTGGGTTCAAGCCTAGGAGGAGACAAGATGGCTTCTTTTTAGGAGCCATGGTCCTTGAATGAGTACAAGTAATTTGTTTGATTCCATAACACACATTCCATCTTTATTTTCAAAATAAAACACACACACTTTCTTTCCTTTTCTCCTTGTTGCGTCCGAGTTCACCACACACACACACATATAATTTTTGAAACTTGATCAAAACATGAGAGTTTGGGTACTTCCGGGTTGATTCTAGTGCACGGGTTAGCATTTAAACAACGTTTGGGTTGTCCGGTTCGCGTCAAAATATATTTTGAAGACCATTTTTGTAAGTCATTCAAATTTATTTTTAACTTGTCCTTTTGTGTAGTTAATGATGCATAGATGATAGTTGTACAAGTTTATCATCGTAAAAATCGAGATTTGAAAACGAAACGAATGGAAAAGAGGTGTTGGTTTGCGTCGAACACATAAAGGAATAAAAGGGGTTTTTGTAGTTTTGATATTATGGTCGTGATGGTTGAAAAACATGTATTTGCTATGTAGCTTATTTTGTATATGGCTTATTTTGGCTTATTTATGAGTCCGAATGGCTTATTTTAAGCTTATTAGCTCACGGCTTTTTGGGATAACACCTTAGTATGTTGTATTTTTGAGGACTATTTTTATAGCTTATTGTGATAACCAAATATTATACGTAACTTATTAGCTTATTTTTAGGCTTGTGGACTTGGTTTTAGAGCCGTTAGGCTCACGGCCCAATAAGCATCAATAAGTCGTGGCTTGTTTGATGGCTTATTGTAGTCCAGAGTACTTCCTTACTTATTGATTTAAGCTATGTATACTAATGGGCCTTGGTTTTGGGCTTAGAACGTACATTGGACATATAAAAACCTTAATGGGCCTTATTGGGCCTTAAAGCCCAATAAGCTTTATCTAGTCGTTTTAAGGGCTTTGACAGACTTTTGAAAAGTGAAATGAGCTTATGAATTTTTTTTTCGAAAGTCGACTTAGGAAAAATGACTTGGTAAATGTGGCGAAATACGATTTCGAGGGTTTGTCGAAATTGTAAAAAGTGTTTGAAATGAAGGTTTGAAGGAAAAACGTGATATAAACGTACGGGTCATGTCGAAATTTCGTAAAAAGTCTATACTTAGAATTTTTACTTAAAAAGTAATTTTGAAAATAATAATAAAATATAATTATTTTATTATTTTAATAAGTCGACTAAAAGACGAAAAAGTACATTTTTCCGAAACTTCTCAAAAATGTTTAACGTAAATAAACGTTTCATTGTGTATAGTATAAATGGTATATTTATGGTAACTAAGTGTGCCGAATGGACATATCGAAGTATACTTATAAGTATTTATTATAAGAATTTACTTATATTACTTAACTATTTTACTTAAATAGTATAAGTATATTGTACTAAGATATGAGTTTGATATGGTATCTTTTGGAGTTAAGTCGTCAACCATCACACCACTAAAACATTTAAGATAACCGTACAACATGCGTCTAACCTCTATGCATCATACCTGAAAACTATTTTGGTAATGAATGATAAAATGGGACATTAACTGGACTAGGTCGTGTGCGGACGTCGTTGTATTTGCTTGTGTGATAGTGAGTTTGCTGTTGGAGACAGTTGCTTGAGGTGAGTTCTCGTAGCCCCACTTTTTAAATCTTTTCCGTTGGGGGAAAATGATACTCAAATGTGTTTTGAACTGTTTTCTAAACTGTGCAAAATGTGGTTTGTTTTTGGGACAATTTATGTGCTTATGACTGCTATGTGAATATATGTAATGTGATTTTACTTGCATGTACTGTGTTTGGCATGGCAAGGGTTGTGATTTTACTTGCATGTACTGTGTTTGGCATGGCAAGGGTTGTGATTTTACTTGCATGTACTGTGTTTGGCATGGCAAGGGTTGTGATTAGCACGGAGTGCTATGTCTTGTGAGGTCCTGCCCTAATATAGTGCTCCAGCTGGTAGGCCCTTTAGGTGCGTAAGTGACATATCGGAGTTGCGACTCCAAGAGCATTGGGATATGCTGGATGTGACTAGCGGGGATGCTAGGTCATGGTACATGATTAGCGGGGATGCTAAGTCATGGGTTTGTTTGCATATATTCACTGTCATATTGCACAATTGTCCACTGTTTGAAATATTGGCACAACAACTGGGTTTAAGGTCAAACCTACGAGCTCACCAACATTATTGTTGATGTTTTCGAGTATCATTTTCAGGTGAAGTTAATGATCGTTAAAGTGTGGTGCATGTAGCAGACTTTTAGAGAATCCCGTAGGAATCTTGTTTGAGAAGTCTTGCATTTGATGTATGTTTTGGATTTTGGTTTCTTGAGGATTGAGGTTTAAGATTGTATGGACCCCTGCGTGGGCTTATAATCGAAATAAATGGGCGACTATGTGCTGTGTTCTTGGATGGGACATCACTCAAGGTTGTTTTGAGGTTGATGGTCATCATGACACTTATCAGTTATGCATCTTAGTTTTCTCTATTATGTATCTTATGTTATGATTGATTATTTCCTTGCATTCCCGTGTTTCCACCTATGACGGGGTGTGACAGAATGGTAATCAGAGCCAAGGTTATAGAGAACTAGGTGGTTTGGCCTAGACTATAACCTAGGAACCTGCATATAGTTGCGTCGTAGGATCTATGTGTGTGGTGTTCCGCTTATACGTGCTTATGTGGTTATATAGTATATGGTACCAGTTAAGTCATTCATTGAAATGTGTGAGCCTAATATAAGTACAACGGGGAAAGGATACGGGTATAAATACGGTGGCTAACGTAATTATAAATGTATCATGACCCACGCGTATTTAGTATTATCGTTCAGACAAATCGGTGTTGACACCTTAGGACCGTATGATGCGAGGTATAGTATATTAAGTTATCCTATACGTATTGACTGTTCCACCGACCTAACGTTGCCCATGTTCTCCCTCGTGTAGATAATGCCACCAAGGATGACAACCTGAAGTGCTGGTCGGCCTGCTGCCGCATCACGAGGAGGGGGAACGGGTGGGCGAGCTGGTAGAGGTGGTGGTAGAACTAGACGTTGATCTGGTGATCAAGATGATGGTAGAAATGAGGGTCAAGGTGGCCAAGTAGGTGGTCAAGGTAGAGAGGTGAATGATGGTGTTGACGGAGTCCCTGACTTCTCCACTATCATTGCACAACAGTTGCGGAATTTACTTCCCACTATTATAGCCCAAGTAGGCGACCAAGGTAGAGGTCAAGGGAATGGGAAGAATCAAAATGGCGATGCCATTAATGACAACATCCGGGGTGATGTTAGTAGAGGTTGTACCTATAAGGAGTTCTTAGCTTGTAACCCAAAAGAGTATGATTGTAAGGGAGGTGCCATAGTTTATACACGTTGGATTGAGAAGATGGAGGCAGTTCACGGTATGAGTGGGTGTATGGATAGTCAGAAGGTGAAGTACATTGCTGGTTCATTTGTTGGTAAGGCTCTCACATGGTGGAACTCTCAAATCCACACACTAGGAAGAGAACCGCTGTAGGTATGTCTTGGGAAGACTTTAAGACTTTGACTAGGGAGGAATTTTGCCCGAGTAATGAAATGCAAAAGCTGGAAACTGAGTTGTGGAATCACGTCATGGTCGGGGCTGGCCATGTTGCGTATACTGATAGGTTTCATAAGTTGGCTAGGTTAGTTCCTCACTTAGTAACCCCGAAAGGTAAGAGGATTAAAAGGTATGTGTATGGCCTTGCTCTACAAATTCAAGGAATGGTGGCAGCAACGGAGCCAAAGACCATCCAAAAGGCTGTGCAGATAGCTGGCACATTGACTGATGAAGCCCTTAGGAATGGATCCATAAAAAAGAAACCCTAAGAAGAGAGGAAGTGGTCGAGAACCTAGCAAAGATAGGAATAGAAGGGACGATAACAAGAGGACTAGAATGGGAAATGCTTTTGCTACAACCGTAAACCCTGTTAGGGGAGGGTACACGGGTACGACACCTAAGTGTACCACCTGTAACTATCACCATTTACTTGAGACACCTTGTCGTGCTTGTTTCAACTGTAACCGCCTTGGACATTTTGCTAAGGATTGTAGAGTGGTGCCTATGAATGCGAACTCCACCAAAGCTAGAAACCCGTCTGTTAGGGCCTGTTACGAGTGTGGTAGTGCA